>SNQJ01S0076808.1:36654-69528 GCA_010110895.2 Picea sitchensis
TAGTTACGCAAGATTTTATTTACTTGTCTTGGGCTTGGACAAGTACAAATTGTGCGATAACATGTAATAAATGTATTTGTTTCATGAGGCATCAATGAGCATACAATGGAAAGGATGGGTTTGTACCATAGATGAAAAAAGATATGACTAAAAAAATTAATCTCGATCACAACATCAAAAGGATTAAGCACCAAGTAATAATCACAAGTAATTCCAAAAATCAAACTATCACACTTAATAATAAAATTCACTATTAATTTGAAAAAATCATGAGTTGACAAGTATTAATCATTGTTCCATGGAAAAGTAGGTGGAAAACCAATTTTTTGGGGGTTATCGCTCTTTTCACCTGTCAAGGTCAAGAGCTAAGGAGTTAGAGAGGGCCAAGCATTGATTGGAAAAGAGCCAAAGATTCAATGCCATTGAAATTGAATATTTTTTCTAGTAGTAAGGAAGGGATTAATTACTGCCCACATTTTTCATTTCCTAGGTGTGTGTTTATCGATATAACATTTCATTTTTTTCCAAATTTATGCAAGGGTTTGTAGAGTGAATAATACTTTCCCCTTGTTATTATTTTTTATGGATTGTAGGATTGATCCCTAAAGATGGCTTTAGAACCCATCTAACTACATCAAGCCATCATCAAGGTGTTCATTGTAAGTTTTCTTTCCATTGTTGTAATAAAATATTCATTATTCTTTTACCTTGTCTTATGTTTTGAATATTAGATGCGAGTTTCTTTATTTATACCTTGTTTATTTCATAAGATAAGTTATGGAGTGGATTGCTTGAATATTGTCATTTTCTTCTATTTATATTTTGTTCACTATATAGTTTACACAACTTCTAAGTAAAGGATTTTGGCACACCCCAATGACAAAATACCCAAGACCAATTAGACAATCAAGGAGTGTTAATAGCCAACCCAACAATAGAGTGTCACAAAGACATGTGATCGATTATTAGTTTTTTATTAAATAAAAAAATTATTGATGTGAAAGAAATAAAAATTGACATTAACATCTAAATTTTTCTTATTTTGCATATAACAACTCAAAAATGAATACATGCAACACATAAGAGTGGACAATAGATAGTCCGATGGGTTAGCTTGAGTGGTTGAGTATTGCAATATTAATGCAAGAGGCCTCAAGGTCAATTCTCCAGGTTGGTTGTCTTTTTTATTGTTTGGCCTCACTTGATGATCCATGCTAGGTTAGGCATTATTGATATAAAATGGATCATTATGTAATTTGTCATCTATTTTGGTAATTTTTGGGTGGAAAATTGGAGCTATTGGCTTGTAGGGACCATTTTAGGGGCAAGTCTCACTTTGGTGATTTGAGGTCTAGAACCTTTCCAAAACCATTTGAGGCCTTAAATAATGTTTTTTGGGGTTAAATTTTTTTGAACAAAGTTATAGCCTCTTAACATTATTCTACACATTGATATCTTTCCAACAACGTGAAGATCACCTCAATCAAAGTTCATATGCACAAATTTTTCCTCTTATATGTTGACCTATCCTATTGACCACCATGATTCTGAGTGGATGTCATGTTAGCTCACATTACTCATACATGTGGAACTAGTCACCTATGGAATTTCAAGAAGATTCTAAAGGGTCCAAAACCCTAACATTAATTGGGGGTTGAGGCATGCAAAAACCCTAAACCTGACCCTAGACAACTAGTAAGACATGTTAAATATAGAGCCACTAGGATGGGAAGGGATTCCATTCTTATTATATTGTTATTGTTCCATAGTTGAGAAGGGCATATATAAGTGGGATATTGAAGTAGAACAAAGGAATTAGAAGATCATGTAGTAAGCATATTAGCCACAATGTCCATGTCAACTCCATAGTGAGAGCCCCTTTCTTTATATTTTCATTTAATAGCCGAGAAGAAAAAATAGAGCATAGGCTTCACCTTATAGATGGGTTTTTCTCATATTGGGTTTCCCTTGGGTACATCTTGTGTTCATTGTGTGGATGGTGTGTTATTCGCTTAGTTTATTTCAATTCAATTTCATTTATTTGAATATTTTCATGCATTAACCTAGTAATTACATTAAATCAAAATCTTAAATAAAGAATTTCATAATAGTAGATTGCATAAACTTGTAAGATTTGTCGACGAATTGTTCCAATGGAATACCTATGGCAATTTATAGATCATATTGGTGTTAGAGTAGCTTTCTTTGGGTTTTTTTTGTGGGAATTTGTAGGATCTGGGAATTGGCATAAGAAATAAGTCTCAAAACCCTAGCCATGGCAAATGAGTATATTAGCAATCCAGGGGATGAGTTAGAGGAAGTATTTTCCACGATGGAAGCAAAAATTGCTGAAATTTCTCACAACATGACCATTCTCATGGTGGCTCTTGAGAATAAGTTTGGAACTTTTTGGGGGTTCAACATATCTAACTTAGGAGCTTGCTTGGAAGACAAATTTGGAGATAATAATGACTCATAGAAGAAGGCAAAAAAATATCTAGAGAAATGGAGACAGTTCCAGCACCATCACTTTCTCCCAATCTCTATTTAAAGTGGAAGCGAAAGTGAATATCAAACCATACCAAGGTGATATTGATGATGCTAAGTTGAATCAATGGTTGCAATAGTTAGAAGTTTATTTCTATGTTCGTACACATGAGAAGAGAAAAATATTTAATTTGTCCAACTAAAGTAAGAGGTCCATCCTCAAACTTGGTGGGAAAGTCACACATAGATGCTTAGGCTAGAGGGTGATCCCTGAGTAACTAAGTGGGCGGTGTTTAAAAACCTCATTAAGTATTATTTATACCCTATTGGGTATGAAGAGGACCAATGGGTTTGTTGGTATTACTTCCGACATAATTAAGGGAAAAGTGTGCAAGAGTACACCACCGAGTTTAGAAAATAGCCATAATGTTGGGTATATCTCCTAAGAGCCCGAATGTACTCCTTAAGTATCTAGGTGTTCTACATAGTCATTTAATAAGGCAATTAATGCTCTTTAAACCTATGAAATTTGATGAGGCTTGTGTGCAAGCACAATATTTGGAGACTATGGGAAAAAATAAAGGACTATTAGGTGGTTTCAAGCAGAAAGACCACCAATGTGCTTCCAAGGAGGGAAATAAGAAGTGAAAAGGAAAGGAAAATAAGACAACAACCGCTACACATAAATGCAAGGATCCAAACAACCATTATAACCATTGTAATACCAATGGTCACACCAAAGATAAGTGTTGGAATCTACATCCATATCTTAATCCAAAGAATCACAAGAAGGATGCCAAGAAGAAGAACATGCTAGCTGTAGATTTAAGCAACCGGGTAGAGAGAAGCTAGGATGTAGATGATTTTTTTTTTGCACTACAATGTAGAAGGAGGTGATATGAGTAGCCTTCATCTAAAAAGAGAAGGAGATCACTAAAATCTTCCATATTAATATCTAGGTCAATAAGACAAACGTGGATTCTTTATTTGATTCTAATTGACAAACCAACCTCATAGTAGGAAATCTAATCAACAAGATTTGATTGGATGTTCATGACCATCTTCAACCATATCCATTGGGATGGGAAAATAAGGATGTAGAGCTCAAGGTTACTAAGTAGTGTAAGATCAAATTTTCCATAAGTGAAAACTATATTGATGAAGCAGAGGTACACATAGTGCCAATTGATGTATGTGGTGTAGTGTTTAGAAGCCCCTACAAGTACCCGAGGGATGAAATCTTCGCGAGGAGAGAAAACTAGTACCACTTGATTAAGGATGGAAAGTTCTTCATCATTAATGCCCACAAAGGTGTAACATCCCGTTCTACTGATCACACTTATATTGACTTATTCTTTGAGGACACTTGCGTGCAAGGGATCCGGTTATGGTACATTATGATTTTGTTTAAATTATGAGTTATATATGATGGTGATGATGTATTGTGATTTATTGTTACTTTCAAATGTATATGTATTGACATATATTATTGATGAGTTCTCTTGAGTGTGAAGGACACATGACAGGTTATGGATGTTGATGGCATCAATGAACTTCCTTGGACTCTGGATTGAGTCAGGGAGTGGATTGCATTTTGTTTGAGTATTTCATTTTACGCACATGTGATATATGATTGATTATAGTATGATTTATGTATATGGATTATTGATAGTATTCTTGTCAGTGGATGCAAGATTGGCGATGCTTGCTAATTAGACTCACATAAGGAGTGAAGGGGTCATGCATAGAAACCAGAAATTTGAGGGAGAGGTGTGGCAACATCCCTGTCACAGCCTACTAGCACTCTCGTCGTGACCTGAGCTGTAGGTTAATGATTACCTAGTTCAAGAGGTACACGATTCCGTGAGGGCAGGCTGAGACAGTCACTCACAAGAAAATCTAAGGGGCGTGCAATAAGGCAAAATCCTTATTCCTTAGAAGCCTTTAGTCTCTCACAAGGTCGACCTAATGGAGTGTTGAATCCAAGGGTCGGACAAACTTCCAAAACCAATCAAAGGCCAGTGGCACCCTTGGAGCATGGAGGTGCGTCTTGAAGGGCACGTTGCGTAATTAAATGTGAGTCAATAAATCTAAGTGACCTAGAAAATAATGAAATGTTAAAACCTTGTTAGAATAAAATATTAATTAGTCAGTAAATTATAAGCTTAGAAGCCTAACAAGAGTCTAAGCCTAAGTCTAAGTCTAAGTTTAAATAAGGGACTAAATAAAAATATTAAACAAATTAAAAAGAATTGAGATAAAATCCAACTCTAGGAAAAAGGGGAATAACAATTAAAGATTGGGTAAAATGCACATATGTGCATGAAAATAATAAAAGGGATTTAAAAAAAAAGAGAAAGAAATTAAAACATGAGAGCATAGGTGTAGACATAGAATGGTATCTTGAGTCAATCTACCACTAAGTCTAACTAAATGAAGACTCCTAAACCAACTCAAACTAAGATTTAGTTAGGGGACACTCATTAAATGAGAATTTGGGGAACTAAGAGACATCTAAGAGAAAATATAGGAACACATTGGGGAATGTGAGGGAAAATTGATTTTTAAATAAAATAAAAGGGTAATAACTTGTGCAACTTGGGGAGAGTGTGACAAGTGTGTGAGTGAATAACCATAATTAAATTAATTATTTGTGCATGAGGACATGTGTCATTGGGGGATTCTCTATAAAAGAAATGGAGAAGAGGGAAATGGATCTCACTTTTATTAGTATTGTTATGCTACCAAAATTTGTGTTTTAGTTGTGAGAGTTGGGATACCAATCTTGTGGAAATAGTGGAAGCTCTTCCTTGAGAGGCAAGATTTGGAGCTATTGTTTTTTTTTATTCTTGTGTGTGGCTTCTTTGCGGCTCAGGGGGCTAAGGGGGAAGAAGAGTACCCCTAGTGTTGGCTGGGAGGTACCGGTGTAGTCTTGAGATTGGCAAGCGAAGGGATAGGATGCGCGCAATATCAAATTGAAGATCGCTTTACGAATCACCAACTTCTGATTATGGTATCGCTAAATGATCTATTTCTCTTGTTGATATTTTTTTGTCAAATTGTAAATTTGAAAGGATGTTGTAGTCATTCAATATGACTGATATACATATGATTTGTTGTTGGTTATATTATGATTATGATTTTATTCAGATAATCGAGAACATTGATAAGTTTTGTGAAACTACTATAGATGAATATCTATTACTCATTACAGATTGATGTGTCAAATAAATTCTGATATTTATATATTATTCTTATGCTGTAATCTTTGTATAAAATTTTAAATTTGCTTCTTCCATAGCAGATTTGGACTTACGCAAGTTTATTTTAAAAAAACAGAGAAGTTGTATATATATATATACATACAGAATGAGTTGATGGATTAACTTCTGTGATTTTCCTTTCTGTTAAACACTTTACAGGTACGCCATTTGGATAAACCAACCATGAAGCAATTGTGATATGCGCTACATGGATAACTAATCCATGAAGAATATATGAGCATACAATCGACATTTTATAATAATAAGATCCGTACATATTATAATAATCTTGTGCAATTATATTGATAAAAGGATTATTAACGCAACGTATATCAAGATCATATTGCTTGTATTGTTAATGGAACTATATAATAAACTTGGAATATCACATTTACTAACTCTATCATATTGTAGATTGTGCCTTGAATGTTATCAATGATAAAATAATAAAGGAATGATTTCGTTGATGATTTTTTAGATAGTCTAATGTTATTGAAGTTAATATTATGCTTCACCATAATGTATCATTATGCCAATTATATCATTTTGTCAATTCTTTACATAAAAAGTTCATGATGTATTGTTAGATTCTGGATTATCGTCATTTTTAATAAAGTAGGTCTTTTAAAGTAAAGGTAGGTTCTTAATCATATGGATTTAGTTCGGTAAGTACTATATATATATATGTTGGAATATAGTTTATGATATAGTTCTTCAAAAACAAAAAACAAATTTTTTTATTGTGTGATGTAGTTAAATTTTACTCAATTGATAGATTATGGTTAGATTATGGTTATTAAGTGTATATTACGAATACTATTTAGGAATAGTAATGAACGAGTCAACATTTTAATGTAGAAATGGTTAATAGTTCAGATAACATTATTAATTGGTTAAGGGTTATTTGAACAATTGATATGGTTAGATTCTTTCTTGCTTAGTGATATCAAGTAAGCATATTGGAAGCAATGATAATTTAATTGCACTTAATATATTTGTGTTATCAAGTTCTTTGCGTTTAACCAAAAAAAAAAATTTGACACTTAGACGGGTATTAGAAAATGGGTTACTACAAAAGGTAAATCAAAAATCTCTTTGGTATGTGATAACCAAACTAAGAAATTGATCAAATCTATTAGGAAGCTTGCATTACTATTCTTAAGAGAGAATCGACTAGGAGATCAATTAGTAAAAGTAAATGCATCTCTAAAGGGATTTACTAAAGAGAAAAAAGATCAATTGGAGGATCTTTCACAAACATATACATAAGTGTACCATGAGCCTAAAGGGTTACCCCCTAAGAGGGAAGCGGAGCATGAAATATAGTGGTTTGTTAACTCCCCATTGGTAAACATTGGGTTGTCTTAACAATCCATCCTAAAACCAAATGAAGTGAAGAAATAATTGCAGCGACTATTGGAGCAAGGAGTAATTTGACGAAGTACCTCACCTTGTGGATCACCTATCATCATAGTACCTAAGAAGGATGGGACTTAAAGAATATGTATCAACTACAAAGATTTGAATAATATTTCCCTCAAGAATTGATACTCTCTGCCCAGGATCAATGATTTGATAGATCAATTGCAACATACCAAGTACTTTACCAAGTTGGATTTCAAATCAGGATACCATCAAGTACAAGTTAAGGCAAAAGACACTTGGAAGACTACATTTAAGACAATGCAAGGTCTATATGAATGGTTTGTAATGCCTTTTTTTTGGGTTAATCTAATGCACAAATTACATTTATGTGTTTTTATGAATGATGTATTTCATATCTTTCTAGATTCATTTGTAATAGTGTACCTAGATGATATATTGCTTTATAGCTCTACTAGGGAAGATCATATCTCACATCTCATGCAAGTGTTAGAGAATCTGAAAAAAAACATCAATTGTTGGAAAACCTTAAGAAATGTGAATTTGTTCATCAATCATTGGTGTATATGGGGTATGCGATTGGTGGAGGGGAACTCAAGATCTATCCTATGAAGATGGAGGTCATACTCAAGTGACCAAATCTTACTAATGTCACTCAATTTAGGAGCTTTGTCGGGGAATCATAGTACCTACAGAAGTTTATAACATCCCTTTTAGCTATGGTTGCACCACTCCATGCCATAAAAAAGAGAAGGCAAAGTTTCTAGTGGGGTAAGAATCAACAAAAATATTTTAATGAGATAAAATCAAAGTTTAGTCAAGCACCAGTTATTGCATTTCCCAATTTGCATAAACTTTTCAAAGTGGAGATGGATCCAAGTGGATATGCTATGGGAGTGTGTTGGATGTAGGCTGAAATAGGAAGAAGGGCTATTTTTGGAAGAGAAGCATGGAAGAGGAAAGAGACAACTGGAAGGAAAAATATCACACGCACATGCATGGAAGACCTAACGACGCTAGGGTTAGGGTTTTTGTAATACATTGTAATGGTTGGTGGGCCAAAGATATAAATAAGTGGTACTTAGGAAACACAAAGAGATAGAGGGAGAGAGGGGAGAGGCAATATATACATAAAGCTAGATATCTAGATGGGGAGAGAGACAAACGAGACACAGAGAGGGACATAGAGGAAGGGAATTGTAAGGACTGTATAAGTCATTAAGCTGGTGAGCTAGAGAAGTCATGAGAGACTCGATCTCGAGGGTTAGATCACAGGCTGAGGAGCCTGATGCGATCTAGTCAACCTCGCAGGGATCGAGGAGCCTGTGGGAAAGAGGAGGGACTAAGACTGTAACCACACGTGGCGTGATACCTTTCTAAACTATAATACAAGCCAGAGAGCCAGAGCTTTGTGGACGTAGCCCAAGAGGGGGTGAACCATGGTAACACTGTGTTATGTGACTAAATGAATGTGTCTTTGGTTCTGATTAGTTGATAAATGTTGAATGAATGAAGTAATTAAAGTAGATCTGTTATTTTACATGCATGCATAGAATGAATATTACAACTAGAGGTTAAATGGATTGAATAAAGGGTATGACGCACAAGCAAATATCTCGCTCAATCCCAGGTTGCAAGCACCTGAGTATTGCATCCACCCATAGAGCTATCTCGGGTGAGACTGCACAGTGCACTCCGTGTACTACGTTGTCTTCTGGGTTACCAGAGGGGCTGATAGTCTTTAAGGGCTTTTGTTGGGAAGCTTCTTAGTTATGAACCGAGGTCAATTTGTAATGCTCAATGAGAATCAGAATCAGAATCCCTAAAGACCTATAAGAGTAGATAGATAAAAGAGAAAGAATCCAACAAATGGTTATGCTGCCGGTTCATTGGAAGGTAATGACATTGAACATATGAGATATGCAGAAGGTGTGTCAAAAGCATACGAAATTGGATGACAAGAAGGCAAAATAATGCAAACCTAAAAGGGGATGTTGAGACCATGGAATCCTATAAAGGCAAAGACAGAAAGCTGGTTAAAGACAAAGGATCTAGAATTTGCGCAAAAAGATAGCAGAAATTCGAAGCTAACACCGCGTAAATATCTGGACAAGTACGTATTCACCGAATTGCATGAAGTATTTTTCTGTGAGTTCCCACACATATTGTAGGGGTGGATCAAAATATTGAAAGACAACCATCCTATGAATCAAATTAGACAGCTAGAATGGAATCCTGAAGAGACCGCGCAGCTACAACGAGTTGATAATAAGTTTACGCACACAGTAGATTTCTGGTTAGACAACATTGTTGCCAGATTTATCACAGAGTTCACAGTAGATACAACAAAATCGTACAACACAGCTGAACAAGAATTCTTGAAGGGACCTCGAGGTAGGTATATAAGATCATTATATACTTCCATTAAGATATTGGTATATAACAATGGTGTAATGACAATGGACTCAGACAACTAAACTTCCCTGCATGCATGGGGGAAGGGGGGAAGCAATGACAGGAAAAGGAGAAATGGAAAGAGAAGGGGATGAAGGAAAGAAGGAGGAGGCCTTGGACCCAATTATGATGGACGATGACAAGATCAAGTGGATCATGGCGACAACTGGAAGGACGCACAGTGGAGTACCCTACCAATACAAGGTGAACACCAAGAAGAGAGACGTAGCCGCGAGGAAAGGCTTGGCAAGTGATGAAGAGGAGGTATAGGATCTCTGGGCTGTGGAGCAAATTGAGGAAATCCTGCGAGTGACATATGAGAGGAAGATGAGAAGTCCAAGAGTGGAAGTAGAAGGAAACACTCCTATCCATATCCGTGACAGTGTGGAACCCACAAACCCATGTGCGACTAATACACCAAGAAGAACACCACCGTTTAGACAACCGAATTTCGGGAGAAGGAAGACATTATGAAGTACATCTACACAAGGAACAACAACTGTGGGAGCTAGTTCAGGAGGTAGTAGTCAAGTATCTACACTGCACAGAGGTAGTAGCTCAACATTTAAGATGGCACGACGTGATCCAACCATCAGGTTACAAGAATTCAAAGGTGAAGTGTCGGAGGAACCGAAGAAGCACATGTTTATCTGTGAAAAGATTTGGGAAGAAAAATAGATCACAGACGAGGACACTAAACTTGCACAGTTAGACATCACATTAAGAGATCATGCACTGGATTGGTATATGAGTTTAGCTGCAAATAGTTAGCCAGAGACAACTAGAATGATTGGAGATATCAAGAAGCTGTTGATAAATGAGTTCCAGAAGTCGAGTTCAGAAGACCAATACATGAACGAGATGATAGAGATCAGATAGAAACCAGGAGAATCCATATGGGAGGTTGAACAGAGATTCAAGCGACTAAAGGGAAAGCTAAAATACGTCATGACATATATGCAACATAGGAACTTGTTTGTCAATTCACTGTTACCACACTTGAAATATCCACTACGACAACATACGTTTCAGACGCAGACAGAGGCTCTACAGGGATCCCTATAACTAGAAGAGAACCAATATTAGAAGACATATCCAACCATTGAGGAGCTAAAGGAGGATCTCAAGAACTTAACATTCGAGCTAAACTAGAACAAGAACAAGGACAAAAGAGAAGTCGTTTGGTGTACCACATGTAGGACATAAGGACACCATAAGAATGAATGTCCAACATTCATGCAGTACATGGCAATAAGAATGCCAAATCCATTACCAACATGAGGACTATGGTGCGAGATTTGTAAGAAACAGGGTCACAATCCATATCACTGCTCAATGATGTAGAAGTACCAGACAGTGCCGAAAAGCTCATATTGCAACTTTCGCAAGTCAGTAGGTCATGATGAAAAAGATTGAAGAACCATGGAGTTGATGAGGGAAACAACATCAGATGCATATCGGGTATAGGCATAAATCATGACTGGGCAAGCTGCACCCCATTTTAATCAAGTACCAACCCTGTACAACACTGTGCAACAACAATACAACATTGTGCAACAACCATACAACACTGCACAACCGCAGTATAATACTGTGCAAACACACTATAATACCACATAGTATAACTAGGCGCCTTAGTATAACGTGCCTTGAGTGGATCGAGTTGGCTACAGAGGCAGAGGAAGAGAAAGAGGAGGCTTTGGAAGAGGTAGAGGACCAGTGGTATGTCACAATTGTCAACAACCTGGACACTATGCAAGAGAATGTCCACTTCCACCAGCGACTTGTATGTATTGTTGCACATCAGATCATGACACAGAAGAATGACTGACACTATTAGGAAAGATCCAGGAGAAGAGGAATCAAAACAATCAGAATGTTCAGTGGATTTCAATAGAAGCGAGGGATGAAGGAAGAAACATCAACATAGTTACACGAGGCAGAGCTAAAACAAGAAACAATGTCATATGACAAGAACTAGCACAACACCAACGGGTGAAAAAGAATTTTGAACCACATAAGCAGTTTGATGCACAGAATGATAAGGAGATATTCAAGCAAGACATACAAGAATTTCTGAAGCCAGACATTGTGTCGACATCAACCGCACAGTATGGTAAGGAAGTACTTGAGTACGAGATGCCTTCATCATTGGATCACACCAAAGAAACACAACCCATAGAATAAGTAAGTAAAATTAAAGGCTTTTTGCAATCATGTGTAAAACTACTAAATGCTCCACCCTATGTTAAAGTATTACAAAACATGCTAGAAAGATGTAGTGTATAAGCGGAAGGAAATTTAGAGCAGAAAATAGTCAATCACCTACATACAAGGAGGAGAACAAGTAGGGAGTTCAGGCTGAACGCCAACATTGGAGATTTCAACATGGGAGATATTATACTGGATTTAGGATCCGAAGTCAATGTATTACCTAAGAAGACATGGCAATGTATGGGAGAACCCACATTAGGATATTCACCTGTTCAACTGAAACTCACAAACCAACATATAGTTCTACCAATTGGAAGACTAAAAGGAGTGACAATAGACCTAGATGGAGTGCGGACTAAAGCCAATTTCAAAGTCATAGAGATAGTGGACGACACAACACCTTATCCAGCATTGATTGGCTTGGACTAGCTGTTTCATAACCATGCCATAATCAACTTAAAGACGCAGAAGATGACCTTTGAGCCAAGAGAATACAAACTCATTGTGCCATTGGATCCATAAGAAGGGGAAAGGTTTGTAGAGCCTACTTTCTTGGACCTAGAGGAAATTAATTAGTTGTACATAACAAATGCGTGAGATGAGGATTACGTAAACCCAACTGCAGATGGGATACTCAGTTGGCGAAGTATCACCTCATGTGAGTTAGACTTAGATACGAGCTTACAGAATTGGCAACAGAGGTTACACGAGGTCTCCATAAGGAGATGCGCAAGAATAGACCATGCAATAAGATGGGTAGGTATGGAGATAAGGGAACCTCTCAACTTCCATGGGGTAAACGACCCAGAAACATTCTTAACACGATACGAAGATGAAGTGTTAGAGAATCAGAGGCTCTTAGCCCTAGATATAGCAATCAAGGCGACACCTGCGAGATGGTGGGGTGCGCACAAAGAAACAATCAAGGACTGGTACCAATGTAAGAAGTTACTGTGCATTAGGTTTGGCGCAGAAAAACGAAGAAACCAGTGGCAGAAATACGATGGATAGGGGGCACTGACAGAACACTTGGAGAAGTGTAAAGCGCTGTGGATAATGACACCACCAGAGGAATGACCTCACCATTTCGTACACACATTAGAGGGCATCCCAAAAAACTGGTATACAGACCAAGAACTGCTCAGAGGAACTACAAGTTGGACAATATTACAACAGAACTTTATAGTCACTTTCTCATTTGAGCATGAGAACCCTAACATAGACGCAACACTTAAACAAATCCGAGGGGTGATATTTATTAAGCAACCAGAAGTCGAACTCATAATAGAAGAACAACAACAAAATAGACATACAGTGAAAGAACTATTGTCATGTTACCATGTACAGGAAGAAGCACCAGATGAAGATGACCCACACGATATTTAGATTGAGGAAGTTGAAGGCAAGAGGGAAGTGGAAGCTCCACCTCTGGAATCAGAAGTGATTGATGCGCCAATCAAGGTGAAGAAAGTTAACATCGAGACAGTTGAGAATCCAAAAATGACCAACATTGGAGACTATTGGGATGAGCAAACAGTGGAAAGTATAGCAAAGTTACTACGCGAATACAATGACTTGTTCCCAACAAAGTTCAAAGAAATGAAAGGAATAATGGGATATCTAAGCGAAATGAAAATACCACTTAGAGCTGAAGCAAGACCGATTAGACAACAACCATACAGACTAAACCCAATGTATAAGCAACAAGTCAAAGCTGAGATCAATAAGATGTTGGAGGCTGGAATCATAGAACATGCAAAAGAATCAGAATGAATAAGCCCGATGGTAGTTCAGGAGAAGAAACAAGGGGGGATAAGAATATGCGTCGACTTGAGGAGAACGATGCGTGCCTACATGACCCATTCCCTACCTTGTTCATAGATGAAGTCCTGGATAATGTAGGAGGACATGAATCTTATTCATTCATCGACGGGTTCTCAGGATACCATTAGATCAAGATAGCACCAGAAGAACGATACAAGACCACTTTTTCCACAGAATGGGGATCCTACTAGTATACAACCATGACGTTTGGATTGAAGAATGCACTAGAAATATTTTCCAGAGTAGTCATAGTTGCATTTAAAGAATTTATCCACCAATTTCTAGAGGTATATCTGGACGATTAGACAGTCTATAGTCTGTTGAAAGACCATGTAGAGGTCTTGTGGATGATGTTAGAAAGATGCAAGCAGTGCCAGATTTCGTTAAATATCAAGAAGTGCATCTTCAGAACACCTTTTGGGATGCTATTGGGCCATATAGTATGCAAGCAAGGTTTGCAAGTGGATCCCGCCAAAATTGCAGTAGTTGTTAACCTGCCACCACCACAAACAGTTCGATAATTGAGAGCAACATTGGGACACACATGATACTACAATAAATTTATAAAAGGGTACGCGCAGATCACTGCGCCAATGGAGAAATTTCTAAGGAAAGACACAAAGTTCTAGTGGAATGAGGACTGTCAACATGGTCTAGATACTCTGAAAGATAAGATGGTAACCACACCAATACTAGTATTTCTGGATTGGGAAAATACATTCCACGTACATGTAGATGCATCAACCATAGCACTTGGAGCTATTTTGGCATAGCCAGGAGAAGGAGAATTGGACCATCCTATAACATTTGCTAGCAGAAAGTTGTCAGAATCGAAGCAGAACTACAACACTACAGAGAGGGAAGGCCTAGCTATGGTCTACGCGCTCCAGAAATTTAGACATTATTTTTTGGGGAAACATTTCAAGATGTTGACAGACCATTCAACGCTTAAATACCTTGTCAACAAGCTAGTGTTGGGGGGGAGGATTTGTATATGGTTATTTTTGTTTCAAGAATTTGACTTTGAAGTGATAGTCAAACCAGGAAAGTTGAACAAAGGACCTGATCATCTGTCGCAGATTACTAATGGAGAAGAACTCATGAATTTAGAGGACAATTTTCCCGATGCACAACAATTTTTAGTCCAGATAGCCGATGAATACTTCATAGACATCATCTAGTACTTGAGTACATGGACTACGCCACATAAATACAACACCGTGCAGAAGAAAAATCTGGTAGTCAAGGCTGCATATTACTAGTTAATTGCAGGACACTTATACAAAATAGGTGCAGATAGCATCTTGAGAATATGTGTGCTAGAACACGAAAGACCAAGGATCTTATCAGAATACCACGAGGGAATAAGAGTAGGAAATTATGTAGGCAAAGCTACTGCACAGAATTTATTGCGCGTAATATTATGGTGGTCGAGTATTCACAGAGACTGAAAGGTCTACTGCCAGAAATGTGATGTATGCTAGAGGGTTGGTAAACCAAATAGAAGGTACGAGGTTCCCCTATGACCACAGGTAAGTTTGCAGGTATTTGACAAATGGAAATAGATTTTGTGGGACCAATTAACCCACCAACAAAAAGGTCAGGAGTGAGGTACGTTATCACTACGATGGAATACCTGACAATATGGGCGGAAGCAACACCGGTAAAAGATTGCAACGCAAAGACAACAACACACTCCCTGTTTCAGAAAGTTATTACTAGATTTGGTTTCCCGAGGATTTTGATGAGTGACCAAGGAACTCACTTCATTAACAATACTATTAAGGCTATGACTGAGGAATTTGAAGTTCATCATCAAAAGAGTACACCATATCATCCTCAAGCAAATGGAACAGTGGAAGCCTTTAACAAAATCCTTGAAAATGCACTAATGAAGATCTACAACGTAAATAGGGATGATTGGGACTTGAAGGTACCAGCGGTATTGTGGGCATACAGGACCACATGCAAGAAATTGACAGGACAAACACCATTCAGATTGGTGTATGGACAAGAGGTTGTGGTGCCATTAGAATTTTTGGTGCCTAGTCTGCGCGTAGCAACAATTAAAAACATGACAGAACGAGGCGTAGTATAGAAAAGGCTAAATCAACTGATGATAATGGAAGAAGATAGGATTCTAGCAGGGTTCCACCAAGAAGTATAGAAAGCAAGGGACAAATCTTGGCATGATAGACATATCAAGCGAAATAATTTTAAGGAAGGAGACTTAGTCTTGGTGTATGACAACAAATCCCTTCAACACCCAGGAAAACTCAGAATGCATTGGTTAGGACCATACGAATTAAAGACTATCATAGATGGGGGAGCTGTACAATTGAAGGATTTAAGAGGAACATAACTCAGAGGGATGATCAATGGGAGCTGATTGAAGCTGTATAGGGACATTCGACATCCTGGCACTTAAAAAAAAATAAAAAAATAGAGAGGATATACCACACCGAAAAATATGAGGAATAGGGCACCGAGAAGAGAATGAGCGCGCACACTTGGGAATTCCACCACGACGGAGAAAAAGGCCAATGGTAACTACAAAGAGGGAAACAACGGGAAAGCATGATACAACAAATAACTGCCAATGGACGACGACTATCAAAATTAAAGGATAAAAATGACTGACGGGATGCCGCATTCATCACGCCAACTGGAGACAACAAGGGAATTTAATAGCAAGTACGCGGGAAGCGCCGGTTCAATTAAAACGCAAAATGAGTAACGTCTCTGATAAGCTTCACACGATTCCTATATAAGCGAATACACGAGATTGGGGAGGTTATTGAAGAATTAAGAAAAACAGATAGCAATAGAGGATACAGAGATGAGAGCAAAGTTTGTAGAGTTTACAAAGGCCACTACGTTCGACGGACAACAACTTTAACACCATAGCACTACCCAAACAGGGAGAACCAAAACGGACTGCCCGACGACGCCGAAGCAACGTCAGATCCTCATCGCAAGCACAGGGAAGAAAACACCAACAACTTCATCCTCTAGAAATCGTCAATGTGGATGAAATCACATCCCCCGACATGACAACAAGAAGCCCCACACCTATTGAGGAAGAAACCCAGCATACAACACCAGTGGGCATGGACATGGATGTACCAGAAGGGGGACATGGACAATAGGTTGAGGAAGAAGGCAATCATTCGCACTCAGGAAACCCTGAATAATGTCTGAGAGTTAATGGGACGGTCCCGAACCAGGAGGAAACAACCACGCCAGAAGGGTCACACACAACCACGCCGGAACAACCACAAGAGGGCATGGTGGAAGATGTCACTCGCTGACCAAATGAGTATGCAAAAGAATGAACAATGGAGGCTAGAACCTCGAGTCAGCCACCACAACGGAAGGGCAAGCAGGCGGTACCAAGGTCACTGCGCAGGCAGGCTGCCACAACCATTATCTTGCCGCGCATTCTGGAAGGGGTACATATAGCAAGAAATATGTTAGTCCACGTGTAGAAATTGAGGTACTCAGACCATGACGTAATAGACACGGACAAGTTCCTAGAGTTCACTAAGAAAGTTTACCTACAGACTGTGAGTATGGGACCCTTTAGCGAACCAATTAATCAACCAGTCTAGTGGGCAACTGAGTTGGCCAAAAACTATATTCTTGGCCTATTGGACATCCCTCACTTTGGGAGGGGCCAATACGCAAACAACTACATCAAGCAACTGATGGAAGTCACCCATGGAGGATACCTGTGGTTGGAACAACTTGTCTCAATAGACATTGAGATTATTGCATACATCACAGGGCTTCCATCACAAGGGGAGGACCCCGCACAGTTCCTTGAGGACAAGACAAAGGAGAAGGCACTGGCCGAGGAAATGAAGAAGAAATATGGTACCGAAAGGGGGTCGCGCGGAATCATAAACAAGCGCATTAGTGACATAGCGACAAGAATGACCACAAAAATTATAGCATGCAAATTACTTAGGAAATGTCGCAAGAAGGAAGTCCCAGACGGGGTTGTTGCAGCTGCAACACAATGTGCGGAGGGAACCAGACTCAGCTAGGCCCCGTATTTTTTGAATCTATTCTTGGACGACTGCAAGGACATGCAGGATCTAGGGATAAAATTTCACTATTCATTGCCGCTCATCCCGATAGCCTTGCTCGGATGGAAGGAGCCGAGGTATTCATTATTTTCCACTAGACCCAATCCTTGCCACGCAACGCGATACCTATCATTGGGGTCTGCTTCGAACCCCAAGAATAGAAAGGAGAATGTAGCCATATTCGAAGGATATCACAACGATCTACAAGAGAGCATCACCAACACTTGGAGAGTGACGCCAGAAGTGGTCGCACAGTGTCAGGGCATAGCCAACTTTAAAGCTACTAGACATGCAATGTGGATCCAATCATAGAAAGATCCCGACAATCAATGGCTACAACTGCACTACGACATCAAGGAGGAAGACATAGAGATGGCCATTAAGGATTGGGATGATAACTGGAGGATTCCAGTACTTAATCAAGAAATTCCTACAAAAATGGAGGAGCAGGAGGTAGGACAGGGAAAAACACCTACCGAAGAGATAACAGTTCCCAAGAAGCCAAGGACATGTCAGAACAAGGTGCAATAGAAAAAATGGGGGGCATCCAAGAAAGACACCCAAGCGGAGAAGAAGAACAACACACAGGTGCCACGGGTATAGGAGAAATAGATTGAGACAACACAGGGAACCACATCAAGTGCTACTCAGCATGAGAAAGGCCATACTAAGAGGCCAATCATCCAAATGGGGGGTGCGCGCAAGAAGGCGAAGGCACACAAAACACCCCCAGAATACACGATCACCGAGGATGATGCAGACATGGTGGCCCAAATGGTCCACGATCGCACAATCGAGGATTTAAAAAATGCTTAGCGCCAAAGGGACATGATTGAGGAAGAGATGGAATACATGTGACAAATCCTCCAAAAACTCAGAGAAGCATAGGTGACCGGAAGTAGCGTAGGAACAATCCCATTAACATCACAGATAGGAGGCGAGGTTGGATCAAGCGAGTAGGACATGATCTAGATGACAACACAGCCAAGTTCGACATTTCACATCACTCCCAACATGCTGCGCATGGAAGAAATCGTGGGGCAGACACCCTTAAAGGACTTGTCCCAAATATAGTTGGTATTGACACGGATACCAACCAAGGCCTTGTATAAACTACAAGTCAACGTCGCACAAGATGTACAATCACGTGCACACACAGATGCAACAAAATTGTAGTAGATAAGGGACAATTCAGACGAGTTGGAATTGGTACTCGAGCAGGCTAATATTGAGACCAAAGATGAAAAATACCATGCCAATAGGTTGGAGCAGGAATTGGCCGTAGCCTATGAGAAAATCCCAAAGAGCGCGCAGACGAACAAACTCACGGTGACACAAAAAATTGATCAGATTGTGTAGACAATCGATCAATACAGACATGAGATCAAGCACCTCTAGAAGAATCTCATACCTACCACTCCACCAGAGGTGAAGGAGCAGAGGAAGCACGAGGCAACAACGCAGATAAAGGAGATAGAGAGATAAGTTCACGTGACGACCGACTTGTTCGAGAAGGAAACATAACTTTGGACAAAGATGGAAGAGGATAAACAGGTCCAGCAGTGGGACCAAGAAGAAGAAAGGATAAGAACAACTATCCAGGACCTCAAGCAGAGGTAGAAGACAATTCCGATCACAGAGCACCTCAAAGGAGCGTAGGATATGAAGAAACTGCAGGCCGAACTCATAGTTGTGCAAACATAGAAAAAGGAGCACTAGGATCAAATGGAACCGCTCCAAGAGCGTGTGACAGAGGTCATTGCACAGATAGAAGAAGCAAAGAAGAACATGACACAAACTCGGGAAGAGTGCGCAAGGATGGTCAACGACGAGATTGCAATGCAGGTATTGGACACACTCAATGAGAAGACTGCGCAGGCCCAAACACAAGCAACAAAGCTCACATAGAAGTTCCAGGCGATTGCAGGAGAGATCGATGAAGCACACCAGGTTTATGTGGCTTGGGACGAGCCACATGTCAGTGTTGGGGGCCTGTTGGATGCAGACCGAATCAAGAATAAGGGCTATTTTTGGAAGAGAAGCATGCAAGAGGAAAGAGATAGCGGGAAGGAAAAGCAACACGCGCACATGCATGGAAGACCTAATGATGCTAGGGTTAGGGTTTTTGTAATAAATTGTAATGGATGGTGGGCAAAAGATATAAATAAGTGGTACTTAGGAGACACATAGAGATGGAGGGAGAGAGGGGAGAGACGATATATACATAGAGCTAGATATCTATATGGGGAGAGAGACAGATGAGACACATAGAGGGACAAGGAGGAAGGGAATTGTAAGGACTGTATAAGTCATTAAGCTGGTGAGCTAGAGAAGGCATGAGCGACTCGATCCCGAGGGTTAGATTGTAGGCTGAGGAGCCTGGTGCGATCTAGTCAGCCTTGCAGGGATCGAGGAGCCCGTGGGAAAGAGGAGGGACTAAGACTGTAACCACACGTGGCGTGATACGTTTCTAAAATATAATAAAATCCTGAGAGCCGGATCTTTGTGGATGTAGCCTAGGAGGGGGTGAACCATGGTAAAACTGTGTTATGCGACTGAATGAATTTGTCTTTGGTTCTGATTAGTTGATAAATGTTGAATGAATGAATTAATTAAAGTAGATCTGTTATTTTACATGCATGCATAGAATGAATATTGCAACTAGAGGTTAAATGGATTGAATAAAGGGTACGACGCACAAGCACAGATCTCACTCAATCCCAGGTTGCAATCACCTGAGTATTGTAGCCACCCATAGAGCTATCTCAGGTGAGGCTGCACAGTGCACTCCATGTATTGTGTTTCCTTTTGGGTTACCAGAGGGGCCGATAGTCTTTAAGGGATTTTGTTGGGAAGCTTTTTAGTTATGAACCGGGGTCAATCTTTAATGGTCAATGAGAATCAGAATCATAATCCCTCAAGACCAATAAGAGTAGATAGATAAAAGGGAAAGAAACCAACAGAGTGTTATTAAATCAAGGAGGTAAGCCAATATGTTATAATTTTTAAATGTTTCATGGTGGAGTCTTGAACTTCCCTACATATAAAAAGGAACTCTGTGCTTTGGTTTAAGTTTTTAAGAAATGGAAGCACTATATGATGGGAAAGGAGACCATTATTCCCACTAATCACTAGCCATTGTAATGATTGAAATCCTAGAGTAAGCCTCAGGAAACCAAAAACCACAAGTGGATGGGGTATTTATAGTAATTTCATGTAATCATCAAATACAAAAGGGAAACACCAATAAGTTGGTATGTAATTCTTTCAAGGCCACCCACATCCAATATCACAACTTTGGAAACTCTTGTGCACATGGATCCTTTCACCCATGATGGATACAAAGAGACATACATAAAAAATAAGAACTTTAAATATGTGTTTCAACTACTGCAATACCAAGTTCATGTAAAATAAGGTGACAATAAGACTAACTATGACCTCCAAGATGGGTTGCTCTACAAGATAGACAAGCTCCATTTTTGTAAAGGTGAATGGTTAGAACTTATCAAAGAGGCCCACACCTCCAAATTTGTAGTGCATTTTGGTGTTGGGAAGACAATTGCCAACTTACAAAGGTATTTGTATTGGCCTAGAATGTAATACGATGTAGCTCGATTTATTAGAGGATGAATACTTTTTTATAACAACAAGCCTAGTAACATAAAGAAAAGTTTATACCATCCCCTACTCTTACCTACTAGAACCTAAGAGAGCATCTCCATGGATTTCATGGGTGGTTTTCCAAGATCAAGGGACAGGACTATACATTTGTGATAATTGACATGTTTATCAAGATGTGTATTCTTATGCCTTGTAAAAATAACATCAAGGGATAAGATGCAACAAACATGTCATTTGAAAAGGTTTGGGTACATTTTGTTCCTCAGAATGTTCTATTGAGAAGAACGAGGCCAAGGCATCCTATGAAGGAAACATTTTCTTTGACCATTTCTGTTTCCTTTATGAGATAACAATTTATATAATTAGAAATAATTGTCTCGGGCTATCTTTGTCTGGCTAATTTATGTATCTTTCTTCTTTCTTTGCTTGTTTGTCCCTACTGGCATGGAAGTTGTAAATGACGTTGATGTGGACATTGATGCTGATGCTAACATATAAATTGGTGTTGTCATGTGAACTAATGCAGAGGTAGGATTTAATAAAGGAGTCTTATTTCTTAACCTTTCTGTTCTATACCAATCATTACCTTCATATTTGTCAGCGGGGTAAAACCATCTTTGTTCATTCCATGGAATAGGAAACCTGAGTTCAAATGCTTTAGAAAATATAGGCCTAAAATGATGACCAAATTGTAGCATTGCTTGAGATTTATTCCGAGTTGATGTTATAAATCTATGTTTGACATTTAGTATACTAAGATCCATAATAAAATCATTTCTGTCCCTGATTTCCAAGGTCTCTAAGATCCTTAATAAAATCATTTCCGTCCCTGATTTCCAAGGTCTCTATATCTTCACTAGTCCCATTATTCAAGAATTTGATGACTTCATTGGCAATTTGAAATTTTTCTCCTAATTGTTCCCAAGCTATTTTCACCTTTATGCTCATATTTCTCTCTAGATTCTTTATTTCCTAGATAACATTAAAATGACTTCGCATATATTGTATGACTAATTTTATTTGGTTCCATATACCATATTTTTCTCCCACCACATACTTTCTTGCAGATTTTTTTATTATTATTAAAAATCCGTTTCAATTCTTCAAATTCTACAATGTTTTGACAAAACTCTGCTATTTCCTTATCCTTTTGAGCTATATCAACATAAATAATTTCTAACAATGCATTTCTTTTGTCTCCGTGTGTTTGCAAATCAATCATTTTTGAAACTTACCATTGATAACCACCTTTTATATTTTGTAGTTCTTCTCGAACTATTGATAGATCCATTTTGAGATGTATGATATTCCCTTGATATGATTCTACTGGAATCTCCTCAACAACTGCA
Source organism: Picea sitchensis (assembly GCA_010110895.2). NCBI lineage: Eukaryota > Viridiplantae > Streptophyta > Pinopsida > Pinales > Pinaceae > Picea > Picea sitchensis. Next base: position 59,344 of record SNQJ01S0076808.1, read on the forward strand.
ATGGTCACATTTTTATCTAATTTGACTGATAAAGAAAGTTCCTTTTCTTCATTAATTCTATCATTAACTGCTCCAAGTTTTACATTTTGTTCTTTAAGAACCCTAATTTGATCTTTCATTTTGTTCTTTTCTTTCGCCAAATCCACTATCTTTTTAGTCCAGCTATGTACAGTGACAAGAAAGTTGAACTTTTCCCCAATATTCTAAATTTCCTTATCCTTCTCTTTAATCATCAAGAATATACTAGATTTATTCTTTGTTGTGGTTCCCAAAGAAATTAACTTCTACTCCAGATCATTAATTAAAATTAGACGAACCTTGTTAGTTGCCTTCTCAATCTGTAACTAGTTCTCAAGTTTTCCCAATTGCATATTAAGTTGTTCGACAATAACATATGCTTGTATAAGATCTTTGGCCACTATGTTTCCTATTTGTTTATGCCATTCAATTTTGTCTTTAGGTGGCAAACTGTTAAGATCAATGGTAAAATTAATGGTCTCATACTCATTAGGATTGAGATTGTTTTTTGGTTATTCAAACTTTGGTTGAAAAATAACCATTTTTAGAGTGTCTTTGTCACAATCAATAGAAGAAAACAATCTCGAGGAAGTAGATCCTTCGACAATAATCTGGGAATACAAACTCTCTTTGTTTTGTTTGACACATTTCTTGCTCAGATCCATCTCTGCAAAAACATCCAACTCCTTCTTAGCAACTATGATTTCCTTTGAAGCTTCACCACATACGAATTTTATTGTACCTTGGGAATCAATGAATTTTGGAAGGTGGATAATTGGTACCACATATTTTTCAAAGACAAATTTTTCAACTTGCTTCAATTTACTTATTTCTCTTTCAACTTCATGACCCATTCGTTTTTTTAGTAAGGGTTTGTTCTAGTGTATCTTCCTCCATAGAATCATTAGACATGTTCCTTTGTACGTCTTATTTCTAAGGAGTTGTCATTGTAATATCTACATCCATGTTACTTCCTCCTTTTCCTGATGTCATGTATTTCTCGTGCAAGATTTGTTTCACTTCTAGCCAAGATTTTTTTTTTCCAACTTTTCTTTTTCTACATCTAAATGATGAGTATATGCTACCAAACCAACTACAATATTTAGGTCAAAAATAATTTGATAGGGATCATATTTACAAAATAAATCTTCCTCAAACTGGAAATCATTCATCATATTTTCAACAATAGTAAAAGTGGTTCTAGTTTTAACTATTAAAGACATTATTTCGGTTGGCTGCATGAAAGAAGGTTTTTGGTTCTCTGAAACAAAATGAACATTATTTGCATTAGATATTTTCCTAATATACTCTAAGGAAAAAATCCTTGGATTTAAGTAAACAATAAACTTGTAAGTCTTCAACTTAGACCCACAAATTCTCAAAACTGTATAATCTTTGGAAATGATCAATCTCCAAATTTCAATCGTGGATTAATATGAAAATAATGTTTGCATTCAAAGGGTATCGTAGGTGTAATTTAATTGGAAACAAAGGTATATAAGATAGACTTGAAATCATCAACAAAGGCCTTGAAACCATTATGTTGACCATGATCTCTTACAACTTGATTCCATTCAAAAAATGGAAGTGATCTTCCCTATTGATCTTCCTTTCTTACCATCAAATCTAGAAAGTATGTTGATTGGTGTTAAAGAAGAAGATATACTAAATGTGACTGATGCCTGAAACACTTCATTTTTTCAAAATGAACCAATTGGTCGTGGATCATATTAGATATAAATCTAGCATAATTAAATTTGGTTGATTGTACTATTTTATGGATAAAATCTAAAATAGTTTCATTAGCAAAACTGTCATTTTCATACCCCAATATTATGCATATCATAGATAATATTTCCCTTAATGACTCTTTAAATACGGAGGAATTTTAAGAAAAAAATAAATATGGCATACTTGCACCCGCTCGTAATGTTGTGAGAAAATTTAGCTTCTGTTCCAATGATAATGAATTAAAATGATTTTCTAGTTCATCCTCATCAATCCTTTCTTGATTTTCTAGTAACAATAAAATTCAGATATGGCACTCTGTGTAACAAAGAAATGTTCATGCTGACTACTCTTATGTTTCACAACCTTATGGTCAAGGTCATAGAATTCAAAACACATTTTAATAAGTTTAGGAAAATGAAAAGTTGCAGGCACAATGGCTTGCGCAAGACCACATGCCCAAACTTGAAATTCTTGTGGATTATCCTTGAAACATAATAGAGCTTGAGTTCGAAGCTCCCGAAAGGTTTCATTGGCTAAAATTATTTCTATAACGTCCATGTCTTTATCAATGAGGTGTTTTAAAGAAGGGTTTTTTGAACTAGGATGTTGAGTTTCCTTTATTTTTTTCCTAGGGGCTATTATAGTTTATGTTTGATGATTACGCGCATTTGATAAAATAATTAAAACCTTGCTTCAAAATACACCTTTTGTCTTCCTATTTGCTTAATTAATATCGTGCACCAAGATAATAAATATTTCCAAACACCCAAACACATTGGAGAGAAGTGATGTGACACAATACCATAAGTGGTATCGAGAGTTTAATAAGTGTTTTTTTGGAGGAACATTTAGCCCCGACACCATTCACAAACATAATTATATACCTTAAATGGTATATAATTTTGCGTTTTTGTTCACATTTCCAACTCTCGTGAAATGATTCAACCATTGATCCCCTTTTATTTTTCGTTGTAAGATCTAGGCATCAATTAAATTAGGAAATTCTTATTTTATGCCCACACCCATGTATTTTATTCCCTTTGATGATGCTCTTGGTTCTTGAGAGCTTTAATTTTAAGCTCTCCTTCATTGAATCTTCAACTAGACCTATTTTGAAATGCAAAATTTCAAAATTGAAGAGAGGATTAAGGCTTTTAAAAGCACAATGGATAAGAACCGAATGTATAGTTAGAATATATGGCTCCTATTGGGGATGATAATTCTATCTGAGGCATCAATAATTGAATATTATTGAATATTAGTGCCTCAACATTGGGCAATTGAGTCACATGTGTAGCTCATGCTAGAAACACATTCAATGATTACAAACCATGATCTCAATCCAAATACAATTTTCATCCATAGTCAATGATGAGATAATAAATATACGACTGTAATCCAAAGTCGATGATGAAATAATAAATATGATTGACACAACCATCAACCAAAGTGAATTTTTTTCGACATAGACTTTATGAAAAATATCAATTATTAGTTCAGAGATCTGTGAAACAACTAAGTTCGTCATTACACTTACATGAAAAATTCTATAAAATACTCATCAAGGAAACCATTTTCATGTTCTGAACTGTCCCAGATGTCAGGAAAAACAAAATGATGTTGTGGACAGTGCTAGTTCGTCTACCTCTGAACATATTATATATATCAGTGATGATGAAGATTCCAGTGGTGTTTAAGAATTCTTTTGATCAGATAGTTTACTACGTTGATGTATTGAATGTGATTTAAGGAAGTTGGATCAACACTTTTTTTTATTTTGATGTATCCAATCCTTGACCTTATACTTTGTATGACTTGATTATAATACAATTGATTTATGCAAAACATGGTGTTTCTTTCTATTTAACCAATACCTGTACTTTGTGTGTTACAAGGAATATCTATTTGATACATTTGTGAGGAAAATATTTTGCTTTTCAATTTTCAATGTATTGGAGCTAATTCGTAATTTAATATTTCTCCACTATGAAGGTTTTATAATGTACTAAGTTTGGAAAAATAAAATTTAATTATATTTAAAAGAAGAATTTGCTATAAAAAGAAACACTTAATTTTGTAAGAGATAAAGAAACACTCATGACCTTATTTAGGATTTATCCCAAATCATAAAAAAATTTCATTGGAGCAATTTAAATGAATATTGGGGTTTTATATTTTTTGATAAGTTTAACCAAGAAGACTTCTTTTGATGTTTCTCCACTACTACCCACAAGCATCCATAGCCCCAAGTGGAGACATCCCGGTATCACAAGCTTTGGTCCACTACCAACGAGCGTCCATAGCTACAATGGATGTATATCTATGTGTGAGTGTGTGTACATATGTGTACACACAATAAAAATCCATGTTGAATTTTTAACATATCATGGGGAATCAATCATTGATAAAATGGGATGATACTTGTGTGTAAAAGAAGTCCCACAATGATTAAAAATAGAGTCCCTATTATGCTCTACTCCAAAGACATGTTTTACTATTTTTTTTTGGATAACATGATAATAATATATTTTTCAGGTACATTCAAATATTCATTTAAAAAGTAAAATTAATTTCTAAAAATATTGAGTAAAGTAATGTAATGATAGGGGAAATATGAAATTCTATTTCAAACTTTTTCCTTTTAAATAAAGATATTTGCAAACTATCTTAGTTAATAATTTCAAATAGATATCTCCTATGAGTAGAATCTTTGCAAACTCAAAAAAAATAAAATCCAATGAAAACATAAAGAGTCTAGAATTAAAATATGTTCAAAATCAGTGAAATGTGAATAATTGATAAACAAGGAAATGTTTTAGGAAATAACCATTTATCGGTGTTCCCAAACGTTCTCCTTGTAAATTCTACAAAGTGAAAGTATTTTCACCCTTAGTTGATTCAATTTAAAATCATCAATTTAAAGATTGTCAAATTTGTTGTGTTTACCCGGTTCTTTCCTTCTCTTATTCCATTTAAGGACAAGATCATGTACAACAAACATTTTTTCTTTGACCTTCTTATCGAAAATATTTTTCATGCTCTCTTGATAATCTTGAAATTTATCATCAACTCATTATCTTTGTAGTTGAACATGGAATTGATTGATTTTGTGTTGCATATCATTAGGTTCTTAGTATAATTCTTGCAGAATTTTCATTACCGATATCCCTAGATGAATAGGCAGTATGACATTAGTACTCTAAACTAGTTGAAATGGAGATGCATTGATTGATCTTTTAGTACTGATTATATCTTCCCACAATGTATATTTCAATTGGGAATCTCGATTTCTCTTTTTATTTGATAATGCCCATATAATGATTTTAATCAAATTGTTATTTGAAGACTCAGTTAACCCATTACCCTAAGGGTAATAGGAAATTGAATGACCAATGATGATATTGAAAGTTTGAAAAAAAATAATCATGGCAAAATATGAGAAAGCTTTTGAATTATCAGTAATCAATTTTTTTGGGCAACCAAATTTGGATAAAATATTCTCCTTAAGAAATTTAATTACTATTGAATATGTTTTGTTTCTTGGAATTGATTCCACCCACTTAGTGAAATAATTAGTAGCTATAAAGATCCATTTTCATTGACCACTAGAGGGTGTGTGTATCTCTCCATTGAAATCTAGTCCCCATTTCTAAAACATAACATGAACTCTTATTATTTTAAAGGAAGGGCGGGGAATTTTTGTTTACCAGAAAATAAATGACATTCAACGCAAGCCCTTACTTTCTTTTTTACTTGAGAAAATAGGGATGGCCAGTAAAAACCACTTCTTAATATTTTACAAGCAACAACTCTCCATGAAAAATGTCTACCACATACTCCATTATGAAGTTTTTTTATCGGATTGCCAATTTTTTCTTCCACAACATAGTTGATTGTTGGTTGTGGAGCCTGATTATCTTCCTGATTCAAAGGTTTTTGTTTTTCAGCCATGTTTATACCCCATGAAGACTTTACACCCTGGAAGACTTACACGCCTCCACACGGAGGAGTTTCAGGGGGGGGACTTTCTCCCCTTGCGGGGTCTAGGGGCAAGTGGGCCCCGAAGGAAAAATTGCCTTGTAAATGTATATTGCAATTTCATAGTAAATCTGGACCGTTCATTATAAGGTCATAGATCTAATGGTAGAAGTTATGTTAGGGTTTTTTTCCCTATAAGGAAACCCTCTTTTATGAGGGAAATGTATTGCGACTATGTATCATTATGAATATTGTATTATGAGAGAGGAGACTGTGAGAGAAAGAAGAGGAAGTTGCAACAGGGGTGTTGTAGGTTGTATCCCTTCATTTGATGGATAATAAAAAGGAAGGGCCTGGAAATTTCTCTGGTGGACTTAGCCCACACTGGGTGAACCACGTATATCTGTGTCTCTATTGTATTGTGTATCTTTTGTGTTTCATTTACGCATTCGTTTTTTTATTTTATTGCTTCACAATCCTCTTTTTCTAACAATTGGTATCTGAGTGAAAGGTAACTCACAGGAAAAGAGGGTTTCTGGTTCGAGTGGGAGCAATGGCGGAAGATGGAAAGTTTAGGGTCAAGAAATTTAACGACCAAAACTAACAGTTATGGAAGATGCAGATGGAAGATTATTTATATCAGAAGGATCTATTCCTACCATTGGGTGGAATAAAAAAGAAGGCGATGGCCATGAAGGACGAAGAATGGGATGTTATTGACAGAAAGGCACTAGGAACGATACAACTAAGCCTCGAAGCGTTGGTGGATTTCAATATTTCGAAAGAAAAGACAATGAAGGAGCTGATGGACACATTGGCTAAACTGTATGAAAAAACCTTGACGTCCAATAAGGTATTTCTAATGAAGAGATTATTTAATATGAAGATGTCACAAGGTGTGTATGTTGCAGATCATTTAAATGAATTTAATATGGTTACTAATCAACTAAGTTATGTAAAAGTGGACTTTGATGATGAAGTTAGGGCTCTTCTATTGTTGTGCTCAATGCTAGAAAGTTGGAATGACTTGGTCATGGTTGTAAGTAACTTTGTGTCTGGTTCAAACACTTTAAAATTTGATGATGTTGTTGTTGTTATCCTTAGCGAGGAAATGCGACGGAAAATCATAGGTGAGACATCAGCTAATGCGTTAAACATGGAGAATAGGGGAAGATAAAAGGATAGAGGAAAGAGCTCAGCAAACTGCGAGAATTCTAGGAAGGGAAGATCCAAATCCAGACTGGGAAAGATAGAGTGCTGGAATTGTGGGAAGAAAGGAAATATGAAGAAAGACTGCAGAGCTCCAAAAAAACAAAGAGATGGACAACAAGAGAAGAATCAAGAAGAAAATGTAACAAGTGACATGTTACGATATGCTTTGATTCTTTTTGTAGATAATATTTCTGAGTCTTGGGTAGTAGATTCAGGGGCTTCATTTCATGCCACACCACATAGGAAACATTTTCTATATTATGTTCAAGGTGATTTTGGATAGGTTCATTTGGGTGTTGATGCACCATGCAAAATTGTTGGAATGGGAAAGGTAAAAATAAAGCAAAGCAATGGAAACCAATGGTTATTTAAAGAGGTAAGACATGTTCCAGATTTAAGGAAAAATCTAATTTCAATAGGGTAGTTGGCAAGTGAAGGTTGTATATCCATATTTACAGATAAGGTGTGGAAAGTCACCAAAGGATCATCGGTGATAGAAAAAGGAGAGAAGGTAGGTACATTGTATTTATGTACTGGTAATATTGACTCTTCTATCTCTTTAGCTTCTACAGGAGTGGATACAACACTGTGGCAGCATAGGATTGGACACATGAGTGAGAAGGGGATGTATATACTTCACAAAAGAAATTTGTTGCCAGATCTTAAATAAATTGATTTGGATTTCTGTGAGCATTGTGTTTATGGAAAACACAAGAGAGTCATATTTCTCAGACTCGGAAAAGAAAAGAAGAATGAAAGGTTAGATCTTGTGCATACAGATGTATGGGGACCAACTCAAGTATCATCTCTTGGTGGCTTTCGTTATTATGTTACCTTTATTGATGATGCAACTAGAAAAACTTGGGTTTATTGCATTCGACAAAAATATGATGTTTTTGATACTTTTAAGAAATGGAAAGCTTTGGTTGGGAATGAGATAGGAAAAATGTTGAAGTGTCTCATATCAGAAAATGGAGGTGAATATTGCAACAAGGAGTTTGATGATTACTGTTCATACCATGGGATTCATAGAGAAAAGACAATTCCAGGAACACCACAAGAAAATGGTGTGTTAGAAATGATGAACATGACAATCATGGAGCGTGCAAGGAGTATGAGATTGAAAACTTGTTTTCCCTTATAGTTCTAGGCGGATGTTGTAGATACTGTTGTTTACTTAATAAACAAAGGACCTTCAAGCTCTTTGGATGGTGGAATTCCAGAGGAGGCATGGATAGGTAAAAAGGTAAACTATTCTTTTTTGAAGACTTTCAGTTGTGAAGCATTTGTCCATATTGATAAAGAAAATAGAACAAAGCTTGAGGTAAAATCCAAGAAGTGTACCTTTAATGGATACAGTGTTAATGATTTTGGTTATTGCTTATGGGGTTATGGAAATCACAAAATCATTAGGAGTAGAGATGTTATATTCAATGAGAAGGTCATGTACAAAGATCAGTTGCAGGGAAAGAAACAGGAAAAAGAAAAACCATAATACACATTGCTTGATGAGATCACTGAAAAAGAAATTTCAAAGGTAGCATAAAATCAAAATGGACAACAACATGAGAAATAGGTACTTCAAACTCCTGCAAGTGTTGTTAGAAGATCTACCAGGTTAAGTAAACCCCCTGAACGATACTCTCCTTCATTGTATTATTTATTGTTGACTGATTCTGGTGAACCAGAATGTTATGAAGAGGAAATGCAGGTAGACACTAAATAGAAGTGGGAGTAAGGGATGAAAGAGGAAATGGATTCCCTGGAAAATAACCAGACTTGGGATTTGGTGCAGTTTCCTGTAGGAAAAAGAGCATTGTAGAATAAATGTGTTTACAAGTTGAAGGAAGAAGATGGAGGCAAAAAGTGGTAAAAGGATAGACTTGTTGTAAAGGGGTTTGCATAAAAGAAAGGTATAGATTTTGATGAAATATTTTCTGCTGTTGTTAAATGACTTCAATTAGGACTATTTTAAGTCTTCTGGCAGTAAAATATTTGCATCTTCAACATTTAGATGTAAAAACAATTTTTCTCCATGGGGATTTGGAGGAAGAGATTTATATGCCACAACCACATGGGTATGAGGTGAAAGAGAAGGCAAATTTGGTATGCAACTTGAAGAAAAGATTGCATGGCCTAAAGCAAGCTCCAAGGCAGTGGTATTTGAGGTTTGACAGGTTTATGGCAAAACAAGGTTATAGTAGATGTCATTTTGATCACTATGTTTATTTTAAAAGGATAGAAAATGGAAGCTATATTATATTGCTATTGTATGTAGATGACATGCTTGTTACAGGTTCTGATATGCAGGATATAAATGTGCTCAAGAAGAAATTAGCTAATTCATTTGCGATGAAGGATTTGGGTGCCAGAAACAAAATCCTTGGTATGAGAATAACACGAGACAAGAAAAATCACAAATTGACATTGTCTCAGGGTGAGTACATAGAGAAGGTGTTGGATAGGTTTAGAATGCAGAATGCAAAACCAGTTAGTACACCTCTTGGCCAACCATTTCAAATTAACCAAGGAAATGTGTCCCAAGATACATGAGGAGATAAAATACATGTCCATGGTCCCTTATTCATCAGTAGTTGGCAGCTTGATGTATGTGATGGTTTGCACAAGCCCAAATATTGCACATTCAGTGGGAGTTGTGAGTAGGTATATGAAAAATCCAAGTAAAGAACATTGGGAGACAATAAAGTGGATTCTCAAGCATTTGAAAGGTACTGCTACTCATGCATTATGTTTTGGAGGTCCAGACATTGTTCTACATGGATATGTTGATTCAGATATGGCAGGTGATAAAGATAGTAGGAGGAGCACCATAGGGTATGTTTTTACTGTAGGTGGAATAACAATAAGTTGGATTTCAAAACTGCAAAAGGTTGTTGCACTTTCAACAACAAAGGCAGAGTATGTTGCTGCTACAAAGGCTAGGAAAGAGATGATTTTTTTACAGAGGTTTATGGAGGAATTGGGAAAGAAGCAAGAGAATAACAGGTTGTAATGTGACAACGAGAGTGCCATTCATATTGCAAAGAAATCAGCCTTCCATTCAGATACTAAGCATATGCAACTTAGGTACCATTTCATACGATCCGTCTTGGAAGATGGATATTTGAAGTTGGAAAAGATACAGACTAGCCATAATCCTGCAGACATGTTAACAAAGGGAGTAACCAGGGAGAAACTGAGTTCCTGCTCAGTTTTAGTTGGTATTCAAGCATGAAGGTGAAGATG
>SNQJ01S0076808.1:69538-95523 GCA_010110895.2 Picea sitchensis
TTAATATTATGGTAGCTGCGGGAGGTATTTACCCCCACGTGTGAACCTGACGAGAATAGAAGACTCCGAGAAGCAAGAGAAACCCTAATGAGTTGGCTAATAACCTTAGAAGCCTTTTCGGCTCAAGAAGATAATTTATATTAGGCTATTAGCCTCCAAGAGAAGAAGTCAACCATAAATTATAATAATATACTAAACATACACTTATCCAGAAGGAGAAGTCGTCCCCAACAAAACTAGTAGAACCACTATAAATACAGGGCGCCAGTTCTCATTTGTCACATCTCAGAATTGCAGTTCTGCAGTTTGGTGAGCACTACAGTTGCAGTTTGGTGCGCAGGTTTGGAGGAAGAGCTGGTGCAGCTGGTGCAACAACAAGTTCTCAATTTTGGCTTGAATATCTCTTGGCTAGGGTTTGGATTATCTGATCAGCTTTTTGTGATGCGATATCCTTGGGGTTTGATGCGCTACTATTTGTTTGGCTATCTAGCCTGGGGTTTGCTTCCGGAGGAATTCTCAGTCAAGGTTAAGGTGCTCAGAGGGAGGCTTTGGCCTATGGTTGGGTGACGAAGGTATCGTTAATGGTAAAACGTGCACACCATATTCTATATTCTAACAAAATGTATATGATATGACCCCAAGGGGGGGAATATATGAGGAAACATGTACATGTAATGTGTAAATATATATGTAATAAGGTCGGCCTAATAGTAAAGGGGCTTCACGTGCAACTGTGAATAGGTATATATAGAGGTCATGTATTCATTATTGGAGAGAGGGAATTATGAGGTATACATGTATTTGGTTATTTGGAGGAGATTATCCTATTATTTAAGGAGTTATTGTGTAACTTATCTAACTTGGAATTGTGCTCCATGCTCACATTATGTACATGGTGTGTACTTCTATTTTGTTATGATATTTTTAAGCATTTGGTTCATTACATCTAGTATCAGAGCATCGATCCTAAGGTTTTTATTCTCCAAATGTAATGAATACATTTATACCTCACAATTCCCTCTCTCCAATAATGAATACATGAACTCTCTATATACATATTCACAATTGCACATGATGCTGATTTACTATTAGGCCAACCTTATTACATATATATTTACAAATTACATGTACATTTTCCCCATATAATCCCCCCCTGGGGTCATATCATATACATTTAACCCTATATATTCCCCCTTTGGGTCATAACAGGATCCATAAAAGAATAGCATTGATTTAAGAAATTTGGGAACTTGCATAGAGTTCCACCAACTTTGCTACAAGAATTGAAAATTTCAAAAAATACCTTCAGAAGAATCTAGAGGATGGTGAAGGTTTCTACAAGGATGTTGTGGGTATATTCTTTGCCAAATTTTCAATATTGAGCGATATCCACAGAAGAGAGAAAAAACTTCCTTCAAACATCTGGATGAAATAGATTTATGTATGTTCTTTGAAGAGAGTAAATAATTTGAGAGAAATAATAAGCGAACTAGTTGCTTTAAAAATAAGAGAGGTGAATTATTATTTAATTTGGTTGATCTCAAAAAAAAACTTGATGTCCTGAACTTATTAATGGATATAATTTAATCAAAAGAACAATTATTAGGCCAACTCAATCTATTGAAATTTGCATGGGAAAACAATATCACTGAATCAATTAAATTCTCTGAAGAAGAACTCGAAAGGTGGCTAGTCAGATACATCAACATAAATGATGAGGTAGATGACACATTGCACCAATCAGGTATGTATTTGAGAGATATTTAGAATGAATTGTTTGAGATAAATACAAGGCATGAGATCATGGTGGCCCCCATGAGGGAATATATTGAAGATTGGTTAAGGAAATCCTTAATAAAAATTACTGAGCCAGATCAACAAGAAACAATTGCAACAATTATGCCACCTCAACAACGAGAAACATCTACAAAAGAGGCACCTCCAAGAAAGTAACGAGTTCATATAAACTTTCCATCAGAGTGAGTCAAGCAACAACCTTGTTCCTCCCCTTCTTGTTTTTATTCTACAATCATTCGTTATATTTCCTTCCATTTCCCAGTAATCTGTGAAACCCAGGCTAATATTTGATTTTTTTTCTTCTGTCTTTCATGTCTTTTCATTTATAGTCCACGAGAGCCCCATCCCAGTCCTATTTGAAGGACAAACACAAATATTTATTTTCAAGACATTTACTTTGTATTCTTAAAGACATATTTATTATTTTAAAGTTCCTAGAGAACTATTTTGGGATATTACATTACTATAATCTCAAAGAATTCGGTTTCAATTTTGAGGTTCCAAATCTGTATATATCATAATATTTTTTGTGCCTAATGAAATGATCATTTAATGTTCTCTTCCACATGTGGTCCATATTTTCTTGTCTCTTTTCCTTGGATATTGTGTTCTTTCTTAATGAATGTTGTGATGGAAATGTCATCTTGTTTATCTTCAAAATCTATTGGTTTATGAATTCTGTAACATATTGCAAATAGTTTCCTTTTATAAGATACCTAGTCCCATCTCAGGTATTCTTGCATGTGAGTATTTATTTTAAATAAGCATGGTCCCTTTTAGGCATTGCTTATATTTATGCATGCGATCTTGAAAATAGAGGAGTACCGCCTCTTAAAAAATGCAGGGGGATTTCATCCTCATGAGGTTGACTCAAAGAGTGTAAAATAGTCTTTAAGATCAACTTTTTTGGTGAGTCCACTGGGGAAAACAAAAGGTTGGTTCCACAGAACATAATTTTGATGACTCAACCATAATCAAATCAATCCCAATTACAAGTGGGACTTATAAATCAAGGAAGTGTTTTGCATCAACTCTATGATCTGGTGTTAACAACAACTAAGAGCTGCATTGAACTTGAAATATATTGGGAAACCCTTGCTCAAGAATAATAAAGAGCAATAGCTCTAAGACAAAGAAGACAATAGTAAGTTCAAGAAAACCTGGAACAATTTAAAGGTCCAATAATGAGAAGTAAAATTAAGAAACTCTTGCACCATGAAGTTTTTCAAAGTTCAACATCTGGAATAAACGAAACCATAACCATTAGTGATCAATAAAAATGAAGAAATGGAATTCCAAATGAATAAAGGGAAGGAAATAATAGACAGAGAAATCCAAGAAGACGGGCTAGAAACAACCCACTTAAGCTACAAGGAGAAAAACACACTTTTCCAATATTACTTCAAGGAGTATTACTTATATTCTTAGGTGATGGGGTCATAGACCCAAGAAGACAGATGGATCGGTTATCGAGTGTTTTTGACACACATTTGATTGAACATGATGATTTTATGGTCATAGTCTTTCTACAAACCCTAATAATTCCATATTATGAATGGTAGCTTTCTTTACCAACTCGATCAATAGGCCCATTTGATTATTTGGATAACATGTTTATGACTATGTATGTACCTCTTGTTGTATATCATACTCTTCTTACCCAATTTACTTGTATTCATCTAAAGAAAGGAGAAATAATCAAATATTTCAATCTACAATTTTTTAAGATTTTAAACCAAATTCCAGAAGAACAACGCCCAAATGCTCCTATTATATTTGGGTGCTATAAGAATGCAATTCCCGTGGATGTAAATTATGCAATTAGATATTAAAAAATAAACGATTTGCATGGATCCATTCAAAATGAAACAAAAATTGAATAATTTATGTTGGAGACCAACTTTGATCCTAAGATCATTCTTGGGAAAGTACAAAGACAAATGAATACTCTTGCTATATCATATCAAGGACCATCTACTTCAAGAACCATTTAAATATGAGGGAGTAATGGAGGAATCCTCCAAGGAGTTCCTCCTAATGTCATAAATGATCCAATAGATGTTCAAGAAACAAGATAGAAGATAGAAATTGCTCAAATGAGAAAAACCATAAGACAAATGCAGAATCAAATCACTAGGCTAAAAGAGATGAAAATTTTGCTCCACCAAATTAAAATGAAAGACTCCCATTATAGGATCAAAGAGTATGAAATGAAAAGAATGAGGAACATAGACCAAGGGATCCAAGAGTTCCAAATCCTAATGTTTCAGTATTAGAAGAAGTCTTGGAAGAGGAAAGCTTTCAAAACTTTGATCAATAAGTAGATATAAATTAGAATGAGATTCTAGAGTCAGTTAATATGGATGAAGCCACATCATATTTTTACATTTTTGATGAGAAAGCATATCCAAATGATTCACAATACCATGTTGTTCAAACGATATCACAAGTGAACAAATTCAAGACAAGAGAAGCACTTGAAAAAGAAAATATACACAAATAATGAAGAACCAACAAAGCAACAAACAATTACTAAACAACCAAATACTGCACTACAAATGAACTATAATTTGATTGATGATTTAATGAAGCTCAAAATTACCTTTCCTTTCATGGAGGTGGTGAATATCCCACAAATAAGAGAAAATCTTTTAAAGATAATCGATGATTCACAAATAAGAATATAAAATGTTGTCACAAATAACAAGCAACAAAAAATGTCTCATCAATAAGGCCAAGGGGCAAAGTTTCACCTTTCTACATAACTATAGAAAATCATGACTTTATATTACATAATTGTCTTATTGATAGTGGAGATATCATCAATATCATGCCTTTATCAGTCATAGAAGTGTTGGGAATGGGTTGCACAAAGTATTATGAGAATGGTGAAAATAGTTTTCCATAGATTCAAGAAAAGTTCCAATATATGGTGAAATAAAAGACTTTTGTGCATGGATAACTGCAACTCCTCATATCACCATAGTCTTCACCATTATAGTTGTTGATTTACCTCTTGCATATGGTGTTGTGTTAGGAAGGGACTGGTGTTCCATTAATTAGAGGATACATTATGAATGATGGAAGTTGTATGATGTTTTCTAACAAAGATGGAACACTGGTTAGGATCCCTCGAGAAAGTAGAAATCCTATCTCTTTCAAGAAGAAAGAAAATGAAGTTATGCATAATTATATTGATGCAGTAATTGGAAATTATGTTGTTCTTAGTCCAGAACAAATTATCCTTTCTAAACAAGGCGAAGAAAATTATTTTCAGGGCTTCTGGAAGATGTCAATTGATGGTGCCTATTCCAAGTCTGCAAATGGAGCATGAATAATTTTTAAAATCCATGAATCTGCTATATACATGCATGTCATTAGGTTGGATTTTCCATGTACCAACAATGAAGCAAAATATGAGGCATTAATTCAAGAGATGCTTCTTACCCTTCAGATGAAAGTTGAAAATTTGGTAGTCACTGGTGATTCAAAGTTGATTATCAATCACATCAGAAAGAAATACAAAATTAAGAAGGAAAAACTAGAACATTATTCTAGAGAAGTTTTTGAACTCGTGGATTCTTTCAGATATTTCAATATATCTTTTATTCCTAGAGAAAGGAATAAAAACAAAGATTCATTGGCAGTGGTCACATCTCTTTTCAATACAGAAGAATCTCAAGGACAAATCACTTTTCATGTAAAGACGATCTTTCAACCTTCAATACTAGATAACCAAGAGTATTTACAAGTTTTTGAAAATGATGAGGATGTTATAAATTTATTTACTGATAATGACCCCATGATTTTTAATGATTTAGAAGAAGATCAAAATCCTTAGAAGGAGGCAGATGATCATAATCTTAGACTTACTCCCAAAAGCTGTGTCAATTTGGAATTACTTTTTACAAGAGATGACCAAACAAAAATTCCAAGTCCACTTGAAGAACCATCTGTCAGAAAGGTTAAGGAAACACACAAGATAAAAATTGGCACTCCCAATTTTTTAAAATACATAAATTTGGGTACTAGTTGCATTATTGAAGAGATTGATCAATACACTCATCTTTTCAAAGAATTTCAAGACATTTTCTCCTTGAGTTACGATGACATGAAATAATATGACAAATCCATATTTCAACATGTCATACCTTTGAAAGAAGGATGAAAACATTTCAAGCAAAATTTAAGAATGATAAATCCCAAGATAAATCCTCTAGTGAAGACATAAATTGAGAAATTGAAGAAAGTTGGTATACTTTTTTCTATCAGAATTTTGGAGTGGCTCTCAAATCCCTTGATTGTAAGATAAATGAATGGTGAAATACACCTTTGTGTAGATTTCATATATCTTAATCGAGCGAGTATAAAAAACAATTACCCACTTCCTAATATGGAAATGCTTCTTTAGCAAGTCACTAGTTCTACATTAATGTCTATGTTAGATGGGTTTTCAGGATACAACCAAGTCCTTGTGGTAGAATAAGATGGATAAAAAACAACATTCATAACACCATGGGGAACTTATTCTTATGTTAAAATGCCATTTGGATTGAAGAACGCCAGTGCAACATTCCATAGAGCACTGGATCATGCTTTCAAATATTTTATTGGAAAGTTTATGGATGATTACCAAGATGACCTAAAATTCTATTCAAAACAAAGAGAAAGACATAAATAATCTCAGACAAGTTTTTGAAAGATTTAGAATATACGAAATATCATTGAATCCCAAAGAGTGCTTGTTTTCCATAGCAGAGGGAAATTTGTTGGGCCATGTTGTAAGAAAATATTGAGTGTATATTGATCTAGGAAGAGTCAAAGCAATAAATGACTCAAATCCTCCAACATCAAGAAAATGAGTGCAATATTTCTTTGGAAAAATAAACTTTGTTCGAAGATTTTTCCCTGACTATGCTACCATTGTCAAGCCAATAAATAAATTGTTAAAGAAAGATACAAAATTTGAATGGACACTTGATATTCAAACATGCCATTACTACCACTCGTGTCCTTATCGACCTTGATTTTGATAAGTAATTGATATTGTATCCATTTGATTCAGATGAAACCATTGCCTCTATCTTAACTCAGAAAAATAAGAAACTAGACGAAATCCCAATTGCTTTCATGAGTAAAACCCTGCATGATTATGAATTAAATTACTCAATCATTGAAAAACAAGCTCTTTAATTAGTAAAATAAGTTTCTCATTTTAGATGATATATTCTATCAGCTCATATCATTGCTTATGTTCCACATTCACCTGTAATGTTGCTAAATCAACAACTTAGAGAAGGAAGATGGAAAAATCTGTTAGCAAGGCTTCAAGAATATGATCTAGAGATTAAACCTTTGAAAGTTGTTAAGGGGAAGGGTTTATGTAAATATATGATTGGGATTGAATTTGTAGATATATCTCCCCCCGATGGATTTAATGTGGTAATACAAGGAACACGTTTGGAAAATTCAGAATGGTACATGGATATAATTTTTTATTTGAAATCTGGTCAGTTCCCTCTTGAAATGTTGTTATGATCCAATGCCTTAAAATGGAAAATAATCAATAATTACAATCCACTTTGACGAGGAAACCTCAGCTTACAATATATCCAATTCAAAATATAATATGAGATGATATAAGATGATCCTAAGACTAGGTCTCCTTGGTATATATATAGGAGACAAATGGTACAATTATAATGAAAGGGTGCAATGAAGGGGTTCAGATCCTACATATAAATATAACACAAGAAATGTAATAATTCAATAAGGGCTTAATAAGTGGTTTTATACATAACATGAGATTTGTATGGGCCTTTTTCTAGTGCTTAACATGCCCCTCCCCTTCAAACAAGTGCTTTCCTCAACACTTTGTTGGAATATTGAGAGGGGGGTTGAATCAATATTGATACTTTTATTTCTTTAATCACAATATAAATCTTCAATGATATTCATTCAACATTCAATATAGCATCAATAATGTTACACATCAAAATGCCACACTTAAGTACCTCTCCCTAAGTGTTGCAAGTGTTGTAAAAGTGTCATATACACCTTGGTAAGTGTTGCATACACCTTGACACCATGAAATGACATTTTTCACAATACCTAGTCAATGTGGAGGAGAAATATATTATATGAAGGTCAAAATACTATGTGCACATGAATTATTTATTAATATTTATAAAAAGAAAATTAATTTAGTGTGAGAATCCACCTCACATTTAGTTTCTTAATCTCAAGGAGAGGTTGAGAATCTCATGGATGGTTGAGATATTTTATCAAACCAAAATCCTAATTTGGTGGATCTTGACATATATTTCCTCCTTAAAATCCTTGAGAGATATTTTCTCCCTAAAATCCTTGAAGATATATTTTCTCCCTTAAAATCTTGGAGATCCCATTTTAGTGGATCTAGTGAGTGATCTTCTCCATGGTGGTTAAGCCTCCAAATCCTATATAATGAGGGTTTTCCATGGAGAAGGGAAGGAAGATTAGAGGTATCAAACCTTTTATTTTGAAGGAAGATTAGAGGTATCAAACCTTTGATTATGAGAGATAGACAAGTATATCAAATTTATGATCTTGGGATTCATGCAAGGGTCTGGACGAGGAGAGCTTGGAGGAGTGTTGCATCATCATCCATGTTTGTAAGTATTCTCTTTGGGTTCTCATTTTAACATACTTGGCCTATTTCCTTCAAGCTTGTGTATTCTTGCATGTGCTTGTCTACTGTTCCTTCAATCTTTGTAGATAAATTTGTTTGATCTAATCTTGTAGAGTAGGAGTTATTTGTTTCTCTTTGTTTTCTATTGCATTGTAGGTATCACATTGTGCTAAGGAGTTTGGATATCAAGCTCAGATTGGAAGCAACGAGGACAAATTTAAAAACTCGGTGCATCACACCTTTTCTTCATCTCTCTCTTTCTGATTAATTAAACTAAATTCAGAAGGATGTTAGTGTCCACTTGTGTTTTTCTGTCTTAGTATTAGGGGTTTGTAATCCAAGGGAAAGTTCACCTGTCCGCAGGGGAATATTTCCGTAACAGAAATTGACGACTCCACTTGGGAAGGACATTGAATTGTATTTCCTTGGATCATCTGAGATTTTTCCCACCTTTATATATTATTTGTTGTTTGTTTATAATCTACTTCCCTTTCTCTCTTCTTCATTGAAAATTTCACAAATATTTTGGCATTTTTTTTGAGTTTTAAGCCTTATTTCTGAGTTTTCGGGAAGGGTAGCGCTCCTCCACTATGTATATCAGAGCGATGATCTATTATCAATGCTCCCTTGTAGTGTATACCAGAGCATTGTATCACTCTTTCCCTTTGGAAATGAGAGCGTTGATCTCCTTTTCTATGTTTTTCTGCCCCTTTCTGCTCACTTTTTTTCAGTCTAATCCTGAGGGGCCTTTTGCTTAGAGACATTTGAATACTCTTGAATTTTTTTGCTAAGAGTTGGGAATTTATCACTCATATATGTCTATCCTTTGAGTCTACAAATTTTCTCTTAGTTGTGGTTCCCTTGGGTTAACATGATCCCTTGGTTCTTTTTTCCTTTTGAGTTTATTTGATCTTCGTTTCATAAAGATTTCACATTGCTTGACTGTTTAGGACTATTCATCAACTAAGGTTTGGAAAATTTTCTTGGTATTGAGCCTTCTTGTCTTCATTTGAAATATCTCTCTTTTCTGGATGATTAAGACTCTTATGAAAACCTAGCTTGATTTATGTTTCTTGTTGCTCATCATTTGATTTTTTTCGTGAGTGTTCTCCTTCTTTATCTTTTGCATCTTTGAGTTATTGATTGAACAAGTTATCATACTTGTTTATTTTAATTCTCGTTATCCTTTGAATGTATTATTTGTTTGAAATATTTTTGCTTCGTGTCTTTTGTATCTGCATTTGACTCTTTCATTTTGATTGAAAGTAATGAAACATTAAAGAACATTTGGTTTCTTTTAAAATCAAATACAAAATATAATTGCATTCTTCCTTTTGGGTAGTGCAAGAGATTTCATTTAGAAAATTGTGTTTGGGAATTGGGTGTTTTTGTTGAAGAAAGTTGAACCTCTTCTCCATCCTGTATGTAGGATTCATTGAAGAAAAATATTTGCATCTCATTATTCTACATTCTTTTGGAGTCAAGTCTAAAACATCATAAGTTTCACTTTCACACCCTTGAGTAAACAACAACCCTAAAATGAAGCACTTATACAATTGATCAAACACTTTTATATTATCTGGTAGTGAACCTACATTAGCTTAAAGTGTAGAGATTTGGAATAGGTTGTGAGGATAACTTTCCAAAGCCATCAAACAAACATAGAATCTTGCGCTAGGGAGCGGTAAATCCAATTGTTCGTATAAGAATATTCGGGATCCCCCTCTCACACAGGGGTTAAACATGAGGTCACATGTGGGAGAAAAATGAATAATTCCCCTCTGAAGCTTAACCCACATAGCGAAAAGATCGTATATTGGGGGTTCTTCCTAAGAAATGAATGGTTTCATTTGGTCTCGTAGCTTCATGAATCTTGAATCCATTCAGGGTTCTCAGTAGTATTCCGGTCCACTTGTCTTCAGTTCTCTTGAATAATTTTAGAATTATTATCCTACCCATACGTGCCTTCCCGACTGTCGACTATACCCGCCTGGAAGCTGACTGCGAGTTGGTAATCTTAGTGGCCTATATCTATAGGGTTGATACACAAGGTGATGATGAAGGGGACTTCTCATCGTACCTGGGTCAGACGTTGGTCAAACTCACTTGGGCTTCTTGGAGGGTACACCCACGGGTAAAACCGTGTGGGAACTTGCACCAAGGCATAAGTCCATTAAGAAAGTCCTCAATGTAACTGATCCACCCACTCTATCCCAACCCCTTCCTATATTGATCTCATGATGTTGGATTTCATCACCAACTAGTGGTTTCATTGTGGGAAGGATTGTTTGATTATTTGCTTCTTAGATTTGTAGTGTGTGTTGTTTGTTTTCCTTAGTGGATCTTAGGTCGAGTCAGTTTCAATGGCGTCAATTCATGGGAGTACCAATGAAGGAAACCCTTTTTCCAAGGAACCTTTTACCTTTCCTTCTTTTGGAAATGTTGGTCCTCTGTGCATTTCCACACTGAGTCTTCCGAGACTCACCATCAGGTTACCTCTTTGGTTTCTCCCCACTCTGGGATCTCGACTTTTCCCAGTGCATCGAATGCACCTAATGCTTTAGATGTAATCACACCACCCACGAATCAACCTCAGGTCAACCTTTCTCCTTCTTCACCTGTCATGTCTCCTTCCCTTTCTCCTTCTTCGCCTAGTGAAAGCTCTAAAGAAAGTAGCCAGGTTGATAAGAATAAGAAGAAACATAAGGGGAAGAATAAGAAGAATAAAAAAGAGACCAAGCCTCCAACTGCATCAGGTCATGTTGGATCCGAGCAACCAACTACTTTTAATTGTACTGGGAGTGTTGATAAATTCGACAAATATAAAATGAAGAATCCTAAGCCCAAATTCCCTTGCAGGATTTGTAAGGGTGACCACTTTCTGAGGGATTGACCTGGTCTCCCCAATTTCTTAGAAATGTGGTCTTCCATATCATCAACCCCTATTGAACATGCTAGTGACACCCCCTCAACTAGTGATGTTAAGGTTGGTAAGAAGAATATAATTGTCAAATTTCCTTGTATGTTATGCGAAGGTGATCATTACTCTCACCTTTGCCCTTGTATGGACGAGGCTTCTTATCTTTTCAAAAATATTCAACTTCCAACCAGTTATCATGATAAGATATCTCCCAAACCATCATTAGTTGATGGACTGGTAAAACTGGTTCCATCCCAGGTCAATTTGATTGATCAGGTGGTCAATCCGATTTCATCCTTGGTTGAACCACTAACCCAAGTAACTGATCCAGTTCTTGTCAGTGTTTCATGGAAACCTGTACAGGAGATCTAGCTAAAGCAAGTGCAAACAAAGCTTATCAAGAAAGGAAGAGAGATTCAATATGGAAGAATGAGAAAATATATTCACACTACTCCAATGAGCTGATGATTGATACATAGATCATGATCAATATGATACAATGAATGAGTGGAATACACTCATATATAGGGAAAAAAATTCCATAACTAAGAAAAACAATCAAACAGTTAGCTTTCCTTAGGAATGCATGCATGCATAATAGTGATGGTAAAATAAAAAGTCTAAAATATAACTAGTCAGTTAACTCCCACTGAACTAGTGTGTCGAAAATATAAATTTCTCCAACACCCCCCTGAACATCACTATGGAGTAAAAAATGAGTCCCGACTACTAGGCAATTTTAGGTACTCATGTACAATGCAACTAATGAACACTGAATAAAAGTGAGGAAAGAGGGAAAACCACGTGGGAACAACCCCCCCCTCAAAAGATAATGTATCAAAAGAAGAAAATGACAGCTGTTAGGCAACTGTGTTCTTCACTGCAAGACGATCCCGCAAAGTCTGAAACTTCTGCTCACTGAAAGTCTTCATGAAGATGTAGACATATTTATGGATCTGATGAAGTCCTTTGGCAACCTGTCGGGCCTTATACCTCTTGATCCCGTGGACCCATCTGCACCTGAAAATATTCCTTTCTGGTGGAAGTGGAACCAGATTCCAAGTTTGGTTCTGTAGGAGTGAGTCATACTCCTTCTGCATGGCTGCTTACCATAATGGATTTCCCACAACCCTATTGTAGTTCTGTGGATCAGTAGATTGAGCCATATAGCAATGCATGGGCATCACAAGTTCTGAAGCTGAAAATACATGATAAGGCTCCTCATGCTGAGATCGAGTCCTCCTTGAATCCAATGGATTCCCTGCAAGGTTTTCTGCTGCCTGAAGTGTGGTATGTGCCTTCTTGGGCATATGCTGAAGCTTCGGCGTTGGCTTCTTATCTGGATGTACTACCTTCTTATTTCCATGTACAAAATCTGAGTGTGTGGAATCATCTCTGATGTCTGAAACTGATGGAAGAACAAGAGTATATGCATGTTGCACTGGAGGTGCATGCAAAGTACTCTCCTTATGTGTAAGTAGAATAAAGGAGTCATAGTCAGAAAACTTAGTGAATTTATACAACCTTGAATTGTGATCCACCTCACCAATTGCAATAATGGAATTGTCATGCATGTCAATTACTAAATCTTAATCTGATGTAAATTCAATATTTTTACCTTTCTGAGCGATCTGATAAACTGAGAGTAGATTCATAGAAAGCTTTGGAACATGTAAAACATTCTCAAAGCTGCCATTGTGGAGTTCCACTCTCCCTTCTCCTGCTACTGCTACCGGAGTATCATCCCCCATGAGAATAGGGGGTCTTGAGCATGGACTCAAGGAAGAGAAATCTTCCTCTTTCGCTGCCATATGATGGGATGCACCAGAATCTATAATCCATGAATCAGATGAGGAATTAATTGCAACTAGAGCATGATGATTACCTTTCTTAGGAGCAAGATCTTCTTGCTTCTGCTTCTTGACTCCCTCTGGAATGAAGTTTCCAAGGTTGTTTTGCTGAAGTGTCTGTGCCATAAGATTGATCTGTTTCTTCAGGCATGTGGATTCTTCATGATCCGGTTTATTGCAGTAAGTGCACTGCTTTCCCTTCTTCTTCTTGGAATCTAAAGAGTCTATGGAACCTGAAGAATTGTTGAAGGGTTTGGAATATCTCTCCTTCCCATTCTGTTTGGATGACCCTTTTCCATCATGCATGGTGAGTGCATGTGCTTTGGGATCTTTCATTAGGCCCATCTATATGAGTTTTGTCTGCTCTTGTGTAAGAGACTCAATGAACTGAGCCAACGTAGTCATTTTCCAATTTGTTCCAAAAATACATCCGTCAGAATGGAAATTGGAGACATATATAATGTATCTGGTCCTAGCTTGACCAAGATTGTTAGAATAAGTTGTTTCTCTTGTGTAGACTTGTAAATACCACATTCACCCAAGCTCAAAATCAAAGATTTAAATTTAGTAAAAAAATCTTGTATATTATCAAAACTTTTAGGGTCTAAGGTATTTAACTCTACCTCAAGCATATGACCTCGCATCTCATCTTGCTTTCCAAAAGAGTCCTTCCAAGGTGGTCCAGATCTCGTTTGGAGTCTTGCATGCGGCACCATGAAACCATAAATCAATGGAGATTAACTAAAGAAGTAGTCCTGTGGCCTCATCCTTACGGTTCACCCATTTCATTTTCTCAATCGCTGATGTAGGTTCTATTTCTGTCGCCATAGCCATATTATACAATCCTTTCTTTCTGAGTTGGAATTCTGCCTTGAGCTTCCAATCAAAATAATTGTATGGTGTGAGTATTACCACCAAGTTTGACTGTATAAAAGTTGTCCTATCCATCTCTCCCACTGTTTCTAAGAACCCCTAAAAATTTACTCTCAATCTGCAAGTGAAAAATTAAGAAATCACGGAAAAAAATGACACTTTAAGTGAAAATTTGTATCAGTTTCAGGAGATGATCTTACAACGTACTTTTTGAGAAAACGGTGAAGAATCTCACCAAACGGTTGAAAACCCACTTCCAAAATGGGTCGATTTACTTTCCACGCGGGCCGTTTCCTCTAAAACGTAATATTTTGGGAGCAATGAATGTAGAAATGTACGGCCACAAATTCATATCAGTTTCAGAAGGCTATCTTGCAGCTTACTTTCTGAGCAAACGGTGAGGAATCTCGCCAAACGGTTGAAAACCCACTTCCAAAATGGGTCGATTTACATTCTTACTGGTCTGTTTCCTCCAAAACGTAATATTTTGGGAGGAATAAACGCTGAAAGGTATGACCACAGATTCAGCTCGCCGAAACCCCGATATTCCTTATTCTTTGGCTTGTCTGTCTTGCTCCAAGCAACATAGCTCTGATACCATGTCAGTGTTTCATGGAAACCTGCATAGGAGATCTAGATAAAGCAAATACAAACAAATCTTATCAAGAAAGGAAGAAAGATTCAATATGGAAGAATGATAAAATATATTCACACTACTTCAATGAGCTGATGATTGATACATAGATCATGATCAATATGATACAATGAATGAGTGGAATACACTCATATATAGGGAAAAACATTTCGTAATTAAGAAAGTCAATCAAGCAGTTAGCTTTCTTTAGGAATGCATAATAGTGATGGTAAAAATAGAAAGTCTAAAATAGAACTAGTGAGTTAACTCCCACTGAACTAGTGAGTCGAAAATATAAATTTCTCCAACAGTTCTATCATCAATCAGCCCAACTCTTCATTTGAAAAGTGAAACCCAAGTGATTGATCCAGTTCCATCATTGATCAACCCCACTCTTCATCTAAAGAGTGCCAAAGTGTTTGATCCAGTTCCGTCATTGATCAACCCCACTCTTCATCTAAAGAGTTCCAGAGTGGTCGATCCAGTTCCGTCATCGATCGATCCCACTCCTCCTTGAAGAGTGCAACCAACGTGGTCGATCTGATCCCGCCATCAGTTGATCCCACTCCTTATTCAAAGAGTGAGGATGTCGCTCAGGTCTACCTTGTTAATACTGATTCACCCAAACAAGGGGGCACTCTGCCCATCCCGATGGAACCCCCTTCAAGCAATCAAATGATTTCTATTAATTGGAATCAATTGACAGAACCCCGTTTTCCTTCTTACGTGCCTTTCCAAATCACCGTGCAGGTTTGTGATAGGAATATTCCTAACACTATAATAGATGAAGATGCTTCTGTTAGCATTTTATCTGCGAATTCTTGGAAAGCTTTTGGTTCCCCACAACTTGCACCCATGACTCAAAATATGTTGACCTTTAACAAAAGAGTAAGTCAACCTTTAGGGATCCTTCCTCGATTTTTGGTTACTTTGGGAGGAAAAATGGTCTACGTCGATGTGATGGTAATTCATGACCCCTTGGACTTTAAGTTACTCCTCAGGAGAGACTATGTCTACATTATGAGAGATTTTTTGTCCACTCTCTTTCGAGTAATCTATTTCCCTCACAACGGAAACATAGTAATGATCGACCAACTTTCATTCATTGACCCTCATACGATGGTCAACCATTCTCCTTCTCTGAACGGTCCATACATGCCATCGATGTTCTCCCCACTGCAGGTCAATTATGTAACGATCAACCCCATGTGTTCAACCCCGAATGAGAGGGAATCTCTCCCTTCTCCTAATTTATATACGTTAGTTGACATGTTCATCTCTTTGATAGGGATATTAGAGCTAGATATCCCTACCCTTATCGAGGCTGTCGACATGTATTCATTCTTCCATCTAGTGAAGATCTCCTGGAATCCATGGATGATGTTTGTCCCTTGACATGTATTCCTTCCAGAGCATTGTCCTCTTGGAATCCATGATCAAGGAGAGGTTTTGAGCATAGTTTTTCTTCTCTGTGGCAAGCTCATTAAAAAATGAAACAAAGGTTTTGAGCATAGTTTTTGTTCTCTGTGGCAAGCTCATTAAAAAATGAAGCAAAGGTATTGAGCATAGTTTTTCTTCTTTGTGGCAAGCTCGTTAAAAAATGAAACATAAGCTACGAGCATAATTTTCCTCTCTGTAGCAAGCTCGTTAAAAAATGAAAATAAATCTGGGGATTGAACCCGAAGCCATGAGCATAGTTATTTTCATGTGTCAAGCTCATTAAAAAATGAAAATTCACCTCTCCTATCAAGTCGAGTCTTTTCACTAGATCTCATAGATATCAAGTCGAGTCTTTAGCTAGATCTCGTAGATGTTGAGTCGAGTTTTTCGTTAGGTCTCGTATTTGAACCTTTCTTTGTGAGTTGACCTTTTTTCCTCATCCAGTATAGAAATCAATGACAATATAAGTGTGGACGAATGAAACAAAGATTGGGGGGACATGTCTCCATCCTTTTATTATCATTCTATAGTTAAGCCACTAGATTTTCAAGCTGGGGACAGAGTACCAACCATCCACGGGTATCCCTCAAAACCTTTGGAAATTACGTTGGGAAATTACAAGAATAGTTTAATTTTGTTTCAAGCTTGTGTAAAAATGAAACCAATTATGAGCTTAGTATTTGTTCTTTCTCGTGCTCGTAAATACATGAGAATGTGACCGAATATATTTTTATCACTTTTTTAGATTCATAAAGGTTATATGAAAAAGGAACCCCCTAGAGTCTCCTTTAAGCTCTTTTTAGACTCTAAACATGAAAAGATTATCGAGTGATATTGCTTCCTTTCACACTCGTTAAAAGGTTTGAAATGACGTCTTTCGAGTAGTACTTTATCTTTTTTGGCCTCACGAGACTAATTACGAAAAATGAACACTCTAATCAAGCATGATTAGAAGCGTTCTCCCCTGTATTGTTTTACACTTTTTTCGGGGTTGGGAGACTAAAGTTACAAAAAGTCATCCATGGAGTTGCCTTTAAGTTCTTTTCAAACTCTCAAAACATGAAAAACCACCGATTTTTCCTTCTTTGGACTCACTAAACTACACATTCAAGGACCCATATAGGAACGAACCCTTACTTCTTCTAGTTCGTTAAATAAAGGAAGAGGAGCTTACCAAAGATGAGTTATATCGAGCATGTGTTACCCTCCTCGGGCTTGTTAAATGAAAAAGAGGTACTCATCTATCTGGGTGGGGGAAAAATTGAAGGAAGTGGGTCAAGTTTTTGGGAATCCTTTATGGCAGTTTTTGTCGCCTTTGAACATGGCACATGTTTGTGTCTTGTCTTACAGTTAGGTAATCCACTTGTCTCTAAGTCATACCAATTCCATGTGTCGCCATACTTTTTCGTCCAGTTGAAGAGTGCTCTTATTTTTGTCACATTACATTTTTGGTACTCGTCGAGTCAATGTTGCCAAGTCAGTTGTCGTTCCTCATCATGTTCAAGGGAAGTTTCACTTCAAACCATCCATCTATAGTATTTACAGTTTCCATTTCTTGTGTTAGGCCATGCTCATTCAATTCACCATCTTACATCACTTTCCTGTGTCAGTTTCGTGTCGATGATGGGGGATACATCAATGCCCTCCTTTGATGAGTCTTTTCCTTTCAACTTCAACACATCATCCATGAATTAGACTTAGAAACCAACTAGTACCTTGTGACCTGCATCACTCAATGGCATGCCTCCTTGCTTCCGACAATAGGTTTACGTCATTGACCTCTGATCGGATGATTCCATGAATTTTCGACCTCAACTCATTTATTCACATTTGCTGGAATGTACTAGGGTACCTTGGGAGTCATTGACATCATTGGTGATTTCCCTCACACGTGTTAACAGTTTACCTCAATGATCGGTAATCAAGTGGTTTCTACCATGTTTGACATCAAATCATCTATTCACATGGCTATATTTGTACCACATCAGGGTTGGGATGAAGACCCTCGGTTGAGCGTTCACTCTGTTATATGCTTTTCCCAGGCTGCGAAGGAGATCATTTGAGCATGATGATATATATACTGTCACATAGATCCACATTGTATTGGTCTGTGACTATGCTTTATCATCTCGTATCTCCACTGTATATTTTTCGTGGCTATGATCAGTTCATGTCATGGACGTATAGATCCACTTTGTATCTTTGGTGGCCATATCCTTAGTCAATATTTTTCATGTATCCGTAGTGTATTAGTCAACGACCATGCTTTGAGTCATCTTGTATTTCAAGCATAGGTATGCTTGTCTTGGAAATGGAACATATATTAATATTGTTTGATGGTTGTTTTCAATTTCTTCCAGGTTGTCCAACTCCACACCCTTGCATTGAAGAATTGTAAAGTGTTTTGGCCATGAGTTTCTCTTCTGACCTCACACTTTAGGGGGTAATTTGTTACACATCAAAATGCCACACTTAAGTACCTCTCCCTAAGTGTCACAAGTGTCGTAAAAGCATCATATACACCTTGCTAAGTGTTCCATACACCTTGACACCATGAAACAACATTTGTTACAATCCCTAGTCAATGTGGAGGATAAATATATTATATGAAGGTCAAAATACTATGTGCACATGAATTATTTATTAATATTCATAAAAAAAAAATTAATTTAGTGTGAGAATTGACCTCACATTTAGTTTCCTAATCTCAAGGAGAGGTTGAGAATCTCATGGATGGTTGAGATATTTTCTCAAACCAAAATCCGAATTTGGTGGATCTTGAGAGATATTTTCTCCTTAAAATTCTTGAGAGATATTTTCTCCCTAAAATACTTGAAGAGATATTTTCTCCCTAAAAATATTGGAGATCCCATTTTAGTGGATCTAGTGAGTGATCTTCTCCATGGTGGTTAAGCCTCCAAATCCTATATAATGAGGGATTTCCATGGAGAAGGGAAGGAATATTAGAGGTATCAAACCTTTGATTCTGAAGGAATATTATAGGTATCAAACCTTTGATTTTGAGAGACAAAAATAGATATCAAACTTATGATCTTAGGATTCATGCAAGGGTCTGGACGAAGAGAGGTTGGAGGAGTGTTGCATCATCATCCATGTTTGTAAGTATTCTCTTTGGGATCTCATTTTAACATACTTGGCCTATTTCTTTCAAGCTTGTGTATTCTTGCATGTGCTTGTCTATTGTTCCTTCAATATTTGTAGATGAATTTGTTTGATATAATCTTGTATAGTAGGAGTTCTTTGTTTCTCTTTGTTGTATATTTCATTGCAAGTATCAAGTTGCACTAAGGAGTTTGGAGATCAAGCTCGGATTGGAAGCAACAAGGAAAAATTTCGAAACTAGGCGCATAACACCTTTTCTCCCTCTCTCTCTTTCTGATTAGTTAAACTAAATTCAAAGGGATGTTAGTGTCCACTTGTATTTTTCTGTCTTGGTATTAGGGGTCTGTAATCAAAGGGAAAGTTCTTCTTTCCGTAGGGGAATATTTCCGTAACAAATACCATAAATCAATGCAAAAACAACACATAAACACAATACACCAAAGTTTTACAAGGAAACCCAATGCAGGAAAAAACCATAGAATGATTTTCTTATTTGTCAAAGAGTACATTCATTGGAAGCACCAAATTCCTATTTTTCGGGCTATAACTGGAAGGAGGATCCAACCCCCTATTTAGAGGCTGCAACTTGAAGGAAGCTTCAACTCTCTAATTTATCCAGCTCCAACCAGAAAGAGGATACAACCCCTTTCCTTGCCCCATCCAACTGCCCTGTAATATAACTATAGACAACCCTATCACTACCTCGATTGTTGTTCCTGATACCTCTATTGTTGCTACTTATGATATAAATATCTCATCAAGACTACAACCACTTATTCCTCATGCCAAAATCCATAAGAGAATTCTCGAATTCAACAACTTATGAATTACTGAGACATACCTATTCCTAAATATTCAAAACAACTCCCTAACACAAACATGAAGACATACCTTCAAATTGGAGCTGACCTGATTTTTTAGATCCTTGATGTATGCACTTTTCCTCCTGAAACTCACAGATATACTCAATGAATTCATGTATGAAATCCCTTCTCTGTGCTCTCAACTCCTGCAAAATTCTTACTTCGGTTGGCTTCTTTTTCTTTGACTCACTGCCTCAGATCTTCGGCCTATATTCTTAGAGGTGAATACACATAAGTGATTTGGAATGGACTCTTCTCTGCGTTATATAAGATGAATTTCTTAATGACATGCAAGTCATGATGGCATGCAACTCACATGCAACCTGTTATATTATTTTTACTCTACTTTTTTTTCCCCGTAATAATTAATTATTCCTGCAATAATTAATTATCCCTACAATAATTAATTATCTTTTGTTTATTGCCACTTTACTTTGACATGTAACTTTTCTCAAAGGTTGACATCAATGAAAAATAATCTTAATAATTAATTATCCCTGTAATAATTAATTAGTCTTTTTCAATAATTAATTAATCTTTCAACAATCTCCCTCCTTTGGCATTGATGGAAACACTTAGACAAAACCATGGAAACACTCATGCTCATGGTGAATCCCCCTATCTTTATGTGTTGGATCCCCCTATCTTCATGCCTCTATTTTTCTCTCCCTCTTTGACATCAATGGAAAATAATGAATTTTCCTTGGGCCTTCTCCCCCTGTCAGTAAGCCTCTGATATCTACTGATGTTTCCCTTGATGGTGCTTCCTCACATACATCTCTGATAAAAATCATTCGAAAATCATTCAAGTCTTTCAAAAAGCATTCATTGTGGGGATAAAACTACTCCAAGTTTCTATCCAAGATACTCGAAAGTCTCCCTTGGAAGAGGTTTTGTGAAGATATCTTCAATCTTCTCTTTTGTACCAACATACTCTAACTTGATGTTCTTATCTGTAACCCGTTCCCGTAGAAAGTGAAACTTGATCGGAATGTGTTTTGTCTTGGAATGCATCACTGGATTCTTAAAGATACTTATAGCACTGATATTATCACAGAATATCAAAATAGATTTGTCATATTCCACATGTATGTTTTGCAAAGTTTGCTTCATCCAAAGAACCTATGTACAACATGTTTCTGCTGTAATATACTCTGCTTCTGCTGTGGATAATGATACTGAAGACTATTTATTTCTCAACCAAGATGCTAGACAATCACCCAAGTAGAAAGTTTCTCTACTTGTACCTATTCTATCATCAATACTACCTGCCCAATCTACATCTGTGTAGGAAGTAAGAGATAGATCATTCCCTTTTGGATACCACAATCCAAACTCTTCTATACCTTTTAGATATCTGAATATCCTCGTCACTTCCATAACATGTGATTCTTTTGGTGTTGCTTGAAACCATGCCACCTGTCTAACTTCCCGCATCACATCCGGTCTGGAAGCTATCACAGAGAGTAAACTTCCAATCATTGATTTGTAGAGCCTTTGATCTGCATCTTTGGATATATCATCTTTGCTAAATTTGTAACTGGTTTTCATGGGAATACTTACATGCTTGCAATCTACCATTCCAAATTTCTTCAACATGTCTTTGATATACTTGGTCCGGGAGATGAAAATACATGTATCTAGCTGACATATGCAGAGTCCCAAGAAGAAAGACAACTCACCAAGTAATGGAATTTCAAATTCATTATGTATGTCTTTAGCAAATTTCTGATTCATCCTTTCATCATTACTGCCAAAAATAATGTTATCAACATAAACTTCAATTATCAACAAATTATTTTGATTTACCTTTATGTAGAGATTGTTGTCTACATTGCCCTTCCTAAACCCTTGTTGTTGTAGATACCTATCCAATCTTGAATACCATGATCTGGGGGCTTTTTTGAGTCCATATAGTGTCTTCTTCAATATGAAAACATAATCTTCCTTTTCTGACAATATAAATCCTTCTATGTATTCGATGTAGACTTCTTCTATTTCTCCGTTTAGGAAGGCTAATTTTACACCAATCTGATATATTTTGATTCTCTTCAAACATGCATAAGCCAATATCAATCCGACTGCTTCCATTTTGGAAATTGGGGAAAATGTTTCTTCAAAATCTATTCCTTCAATCTGAGCATATCCCTTGCATACCAAACTTGCTTTATTCTTGGTTACTTGTCCATCCTCGTTCAACTTGTTTATGAATACCCATTTTGTACCAATCATGTTCTTACCTTTAGGCCTTGGAACAAGTTCCCATGTTTCATTCTTCTCTATCTAATCCAATTCTTCTTCCATAATATAGTGTTCATCTGTGTTGCCTTCTTCAAAACTATTAGGTTCAATTGTGGATAACAATGCCATATTCCTTTGTTCTAGTGAGCATAATTTTCTTTGAGTTTCAAATCCTATATCCATATTCCTAATGATCTATTTTGGCGGATGATTTTTATGTATTCACCTGCTAGGAGTTTTGGAAGATATCTTAATATGTGTTGGCCATCTTCCTTTTTCTCTGCTTGTAGCTATTCTTCCTCTTCTTCTGATTATGCTTCTTCTTTCAAGTCCTCTTCTCCTTCATGCTTTGTTGAGTCTCTACTTTGTTTTTTGAGCTTTTGTACACTTGTCTCGTCAATCTGTACATTGATGATTTCCATTATTCTGTTGAGTCTCATATTGAAACACTTGTATGCCTTTCTTTTGCTTGAGTACCCGACAAATATGCCTTTGTCAACTCGGGAGTCAAATTTTCCAATCCCTCCATCTTCTATTTTGATGTAACACTTGCTTCCAAACACTCTAAAATTCTTCGGATTTTCTGGTATTCCTTTCCATAGCTCGTAGGGAGTCTTATCACTGTTACTTCTGAGCATTCCTTTGTTCAAGATATGAACTACTATATGTACTTCATGTGCCCAAAATATGTCACCCGAATTGGAATCTTTCAACATGGTTCTAGCCATTTCCTATACTGTCATGTTCTTTCTTTCAACAACTCCATTTTGCTGAGGTATCCTAGCTGCTGAGAACTGTATCTTTATCCCATGTTCACTACATAAGTCCATGAATTCCTTTGATGTGAACTCTCCTCGATTATCTGATCTCAAACATTTGATTTCCAAGTTTGTATTTGTTTCAATCATCTCTTTGTATATCTTGAAGTGCTCAAATGCCTCTGAATTCTTCTTAAGAAAGATAAATGCAGTCACTCTTGTGTAGTCATCAATTAGTAGCATGAAGTATTGTTCACCATTTAATCCCTTTTTCCTTGTTGGTCCACATAGATCAATGTGTACAATCTCCAATGGTTTTTTTGTTGAGTACTCCTTTTATTTGAACTTGGTCCTAGTTTGTTTTCCCTGTAGACAATTCTTACATAGAGTATTCATTGGCTTTGAGATTTCATGCATTTCTTTTACTTCTTCATTTCTACTAATTTTGACAAGATTATCAAAGTGTACGTGACCCATTCTTTTGTTCCAGAGCCAACTTTCATTTTCCTTTCCTAAACAACAACTCTCCTTTTCAATTTCATTCAAAACATATATGTTGTTCGGAGTCCTTATAGTTGTTTCTACTAACCTGCTTGATCCTTCTTTCCTTATTTCACATTTCTCTGAGTTGAACTGAATTATGTTTCCTTGATCACACATTTAACTTACACTCAATAGATTGTGCTTCATATCTTCAACTAGTAGAACATTTTCTGTCATTGCATCTTTGTTTCCAAGCTTAACTGTGCCTCTACCTATGATTTTAGCTGAATGATTATTGCCAAATGAAAATGTTCCATCTTTCTCTTTCTTCAGAGTTAGAAACCTATTCCTATCACCTATCATATGCTTTGAAAAACCACTATCAACATACCAATCACTTTTCCTGTGTTGTGCCTATAGAGAAAGCAAGAATTTATTCTTATTTCTTTTCCATATCCCTTGTGGTTCCAATATCTAATTGCTAATGTTATGCTTTGATTCCCTCGGTGGAATATTCAATATGTAATTCTTTTTTATGTGACAGAAATTATTGCATTTGTAGCATTCTACTTCATTGCTAAATGAACCAAAACTGTTTTGGTTCCTGTTGTATGCTTCATAAGATCTTCTAGGATAACTATTATTTAATTACCCTGCATTGTTACTTCTGTTCTTGGGATAGGCTTTGCAGTTTACAACTTTATGTCCAAAATTTGCACAATTAAAATAATGATCATAAAATAATATTTGATACCTGGGAATAGATGATCTTCTTTGTGATGCACTCATTTTGAATTTGTCTTTAGGCATGCATTATTCCTTCTTGACAAAATATTTGATAATCTCTACATAAATGCTTTGTTCTGCTTCCTATTCAGTTGTCTTGGAGCTTAACACTTTCTCATTCTGTACTTGACTGTATCCTAGGCCAGATATGTCATCCGATGATCTTTGACTGCTGATGATTTGATCTAATATTATGGTGCTCTTCTGCTGCATATCTTTCTTTTGAAGATCTTTCCTTAAAGAGACTACTTCTTTTTCCAAGATTCCAATCCTTTTCTTCTAACCGACTTCTAAGAATTTCCTTGACTCTATTGTCTTCTTCTATTTGAACTTTTAGACTTGTGATCATCTACTCTAGTTCTTTATAGTTGGAATTTTGAGATCCCACTTTCATTTTTAACTCTGCCTTGAGTGAATTGTTTTTCTTTCTCTCCTTCCCGAGTTCTTATAATGCACTATTGATCTCTACTATGAGATCGACTTCACCTTCTTATTCATAATCATATTATATTTCCATGAAGAGTACTCTTTTGGAATCATTGTCATTTACATTATCCTCCTCGTCTGATGAGAAACTGTCCTCTTTTGAGTAGAAAAGTTTCTTGAAGAATTTTTTATTGTTTCTTCTCTTGTTTCCCTTTTGAAATTTATTTTCCATTTTAGAAACTTCTTCTTCATCACTCTGTTTATTCCTATGAGGAAATTTAGAAGCAAAATGACCACTACCACCACAATTAAAAAATTTCAATGGAATCATAACTTTATACTTGTTGGTTCCTTTCTATAATTTTCTCACGAAGTTGGCCATCTCTTCATCTTTGTCTGAATCATCACTACACCTGCAACTTGGTTTTGAATTTTTCTTGAGCTTCTTCCTTGTCTTCTTAGATGCCTTGAAAGTTGCTCCTTTGTGACTGGGTTTTCCTGTTTTTTTCTCATTTCATAGGCTGTAAATATTCCATGTAGATCGTCAATGCTTAATGTACCGAGATATTCTCTTTCTTCTAGGGTTGATATTTTAGAACCAAATCTCGTAGGAAGAGACCTCAATACCTTTTGAACAACCACCGGGTCATCAACTTCTACTCCCAATCATTTAGTAGTGTTGACTACTTCGTCAACTTGCAGAAGGTAGGCAACAATGTCTTCATCTTTTGGAGTTTATCCCAAATATATTTTGCACTATCCCAATGCATAACTTTGACAAAAACTGAATCAACTAAATTGTTCAGAATAGTACCTTTAGCCTTTGAGTTGTTTTTGTTGAGCTTATTTCCATATCTATCGGTTGGGGGAGTGGTTGGTGTTGTATAACCATCTACTACTACTTTCCAAACATCAAATCCTTGTGCTCCAATCTTAGCTTATTCCATGATCTCCTTCTAGTGATTAGACTGCTTCCTGAAGGACCTACTCTGATACCAATTGTTGGAATACTGTGATTGTTAAGAACCAAACATCAATATAGCATATAAAAACTTCAGGAAAAGTACTCAACGCCTTGAAAAGAGATAATTTCAGATAATAAGCCTCTTCGAGGGGGCAAC
>SNQJ01S0076808.1:104707-118323 GCA_010110895.2 Picea sitchensis
ATAATAAGTTAAAATAATTAATAAATAATTATTTTTAAATAATTAATTTTGAATAATTTTAATAACAAATTAAAATTAAAAAATATTAAAGAATTAAATAAACATTAGTTTAATAAAAAACAATTAAAAAAAACAAATGAATAAAAAAATTCAAAAACAATTCAAAATTAATAATCTAAACAAATAAAAATTAAAAATTAAAAATTAAAACAAAAATTAAATAAAAATAAAACAACAAATAAAAATACATATAAGATAAAACACATAAAAATAAAAAATATGAGAAAACAAAACATAAAAAATAAAAAATAAAATATGAGAAAATAAAAAATAAAATCAAACATACTATTATTTCAGAACCCTTGCCATCCGAAATTTAATGAGGGGGGAGGGGATCTTAAAAGTGGTTTCCACCCCGCCACATGTCACTATCCTATGATTTTGGACCCCCCCTCCTATACCACTTACCATCCCACGCCCCCCATGAAATACCATTTTCCCCCCTCCGAAAACCACTTTCCCCAATTAAAAAACCGTTTTTGTCCATTTCGACCACCCGTCTTCTGAGACAAATTTCAAGAAAACCGAGAGATATTTTGAGAAACCAAAAGAGTCCTTTTCTCAGAATGGGCCAAATAACAATACCCTCTATGAGATTTCTCATAGCGGTTACATATTGGGAGAATCAAGATCATCTTTGAGCCCCATATTTCGGGATTCATGATTTTTTTGTTTGACACGTCTTTTTCAAATGCAGATCCTGGACAACTGGAGATGAATTTAAAAAACCTGAGAGAGGTTTTTTCTCAGAACAAGATTATATACAAAAACCTCCCCCATATTTTACACAACTATCTCAGAGTGGGAGAATAGAAGACTTATTTGGACCTCATTTTTCAAAATTTCAGGGGCAAAAAGTCAAAAGGACAATTTGCAAAGAGCATAAATTGAAGGCACTGATCAACAACAGATCCCACAAAACAACCTCAACAACTCAAAATTTATTGTAACCTGTCCAGATTCAGTGGCATAAATCTTTCTGATTTTCTATGTTTGTGATGGTTAGTTTTAGATTTTCCTAGAATGGATCTTGATTTGTTATAACAAGATAGATTGTAATAAGTTTATAAATACTTCATAGTTCGAAGTATTAGAAGGAGGAATTTGTAATAAGGAAGATTTTTGTTTGTTGTAAAGTTTCTCATTGAGCTCAGGTGACCTTTAGTAGTAATACAAGATCATTTGTTTCAGGATTCATGTATCATAACTATGTGGTGAAGTGCTTCTTCTGTAACTTGTTTTCTCTGTTTCCATATGTTTTTCTTTTCTGATTATCTTACAGAAAGTTGTAGAACAAAATTTGTTGAAAGATACACTATGTTTATGGTTGTAAGTAAGTTAAATGTTTTCCTGTGATATTTAATGATAGAATTCTTAATTACTCTGTTGCTCAATTGATTCTATCTCTTTTTTCCTATTTCATTTCATCCAAATTTACCAGATTCAGTAGTATGTCTACCTTGCCCTGTTTCACTTAAGTTTGGTACCTGCAAATTGATCACCCATGCCTCTTTGACTCCATTTCCCATTGTCCTTCCCTTGCTGCTTCAACCAAACATTTCAAAAACTAAACCCTGAACCTAATAACTAGCCTAACATTCCCAACAAACAAAGCTAAATCTTACAAAGAGATCACTCTCTGAGTTTAGGAGGGCTAGATCCTAAGCTCCAAAGTGGTTTTGTGGTTACTTCTATTCATTTCTTCCTCAGCCCATAGGCTCTTCAGAGTTTGAAAACAACAAACCATGTGTTTCAACCCAATACTTTAAGGCCCTGTCATTGGCTAAACGTTCTACCTTTTCAACCCAATACTTTAAGGCCCTGGCATTGGCTAAACGTTCTACCTTTTGAGTTTTTTGGTCAGAATCTGGTGACATAAATTTGGACAAAATTGCTATTTTTTGTTGTTTAAATTGTATTTCTGAATGCATAAATAGATTAAGCGTGATGAAAAACCTCTAGGGCACTCAGATTATACAAATTTAGCTACTCAAATCTGCAGATCCAACCATTCATCACCGGATTCCGAGCAAAATCAAGCAGAAAAAGTTGCCAGAAAACCTCCAAAAAGTCAATAGATTATAAAAGATACACCGTCTTTCTGTAAAAACTAAATCTTGTTCTTGATGCCAGTAAACATGCTATTGGATAAGCTTACCTTGTAATGAATTGCTTTCTTCAATGCCCAAAAATATACTCATTAGTCCACACAAGGATTTAGACTCTATCAACGATTTTGAAAATAATTCATTCAATAATCGTTTAACATATTCAAATTACCGAAACTAGTCTCAGGACGCATCAAAAGTACGATAACTGTAAACCAGATTGACTCCAATACTCTGATTCATATTTTTAGACACCTTGATACACAAAAATATCGCTGACAGAAAGATATTTCGGACAACACAAGATATTTCGAACAACATGCAAATGTATTTTGCCTTTTTCTCCCGTGGGACTGGGCTGTCGTTTTGATGTATTTATTTCTCTCGGCCTTTGAATCTATATTGGTGGCATTTTCAAACCTTAATCTCCTGTGCTTCAAATCACAGGTTTGAATTCCAGTATGCACCATACAATAAACAAAAGATTGCATTCGAAGTCCGTGTTACAGGTAGTTAGCATACCGATTTTTTTCTATTATCAGTCTGTGTGGTTTGTACATATTTTTTTAAATGTATCCAAACTAGAACAATCGTTTAATCAAATCGATTCATCACTTAAATCGCTCCAGCAAATATTTAAACAAAAAAATACAAATGCACAATGCTTATCTCATCTCTCATATTGATCCGATGCTGAAATAAATAACAGCTTGGGCGCTCCATCTCTCTTCAACATGCAACGATCACAATCCCATTGATCAGAAACGTGCTCCTATAAACCACCAGGCCCGCTTTGACACCACGTGATAGAAATTAGGGCAGGAAAATAATTAAGAAAACCAAGAAGATCAGGAAATGGTTGTGAAAGGCATAAACCACTAATTTCCATATTCACTTATTCACAATGTAAGTACATATAGTACAATAAACAATAACCATAGTTAATAGTTAATTGTAAATAACTAACATAAGCTAAAAAACATGGTATTAGGATTATGATTAGAAGAAATAATGCTAAGAGTTATGGGTACAATCAACAATGTTACATTTTTATTTTTGATATATCCTTATATCTTGAGGGTTTGTGGAGTACTGATGTTGGCCAATGCATGACAATATATCATTGGAGTAGTCTGTTCTACTTCTAGATCTTGTGATGGTTCCAATTCTTGATATTTTTCCTCTTCATTGTCTATGTAGAATACTTTCTTCTCACTACATTTATGTCCCTTACTGTACTTGATGTCACAATTGAAACATAGTCCATTTTC
This sequence comes from Picea sitchensis, assembly GCA_010110895.2. Classification (NCBI taxonomy): domain Eukaryota; kingdom Viridiplantae; phylum Streptophyta; class Pinopsida; order Pinales; family Pinaceae; genus Picea; species Picea sitchensis. The sequence goes on from SNQJ01S0076808.1 coordinate 108,147, forward strand.
TCTTCTTTCATCCATTTGTTGAGGTGTCAACCCTTTTGGTTGAGGTATGGTTGTCTTATGAACCCCAAAACAATATTTTCTTTTGTGTATGCTCCCATGGTAGACTTGTGTGTAAGTGCAATGGTGTGACAGTGTGAAAGTGCGACAATGTGACAGTGGATAGTGTGACAATGTGACAGTGCGACAATATGAAAGTGCAACTGTGTGATAGTGTGACAGTGTGACAGTGAGACTATGCAACAATATGATAGTGAGCAGTATGAAACTGAGAAGTATGGAACTGAGAAGTATGGCACTGAGCAGTGTGGACTGAGCAATATGGAACTAAGTAGTATGAAATGGGTGGTATGGTCTACGCGGTATGAACTACGTCGTATGGACTGTGACGAAATGGAATGTGACAGAATGGACTGTGAGGTATGAACTACACGGTATTGTTTGCATGGTATTGACTATGACACAGTTTGTCCGTTTGATTTGGTCCATTTGATTTAGTCAAAGAATGTTCGATAACAAAATTTTGTCCACAATGTAACCTTCATATGTACACATACTTTATTTAGATGAAATTGTAATTGAAATGATCTTTATTTGGTCAAACGTTGTCCACAATATAATCTCCATACTTTATTTAGACAAACTATAACTAATAGGAATTTGATATATTCAATGTTTTTCCACATTGTAACTGTCACACGTCCACGTACAGGAAGGTGGACTTGGGTAAAATTCTATAAGTATGGATATGCTATGATTTTGAAATGTGTGGATGTGAAGGGAAGAAAAATACTACAACTCTTCACAGGAACAAAAATATAAATTCCCAAGTCTGCATTGAAAGGTTTATTTTTTTTGAAATTAGGGTGGAAGGGTGGTGCTAGGGTGAGTTGTATCTCACTAAGGATTGGAGTCCTCATCATTTGTATTAGGTTGGTGCCTAAGAGGATTGGAGTCCTCATCATTTGTATCAGGTCAGTGCCTGACAGGATTGGAGTCCTCATCATTTGTAATAGGTTGGTGCTTGAGAGGATTGGTGTCCTCATTATCTGTGATAGGTGGGTGCCTGTTGAGTTGAATTGTAAGTTGGTTCTTGCATAATAACATAAATAAAGAATATTCGTGGTTTTCTCCTGCATTAGGTTTCCACATAAAATCCTGGTGTACTATGTTCACTGTGACGTTTTTCATTTCTGCTTGTCATTAAGTGTACTGGTTTAATTTATGTTTTTCATTAAGTACATTGTTTTGATTTCTTCTTGTTCTTGTCATTAAGTGCGCACTATTGATAACTTAAATGGTTGGAAGAAAAGAAAATAATAGAAATTTAATACAATACTAATTCACCGCCCCCTCTCAATATTGCTATGAGTTTCAACAATTGGTATCAGAGCCAGGTTCCTTCAGTAACAATCTAACAGCTGGAAGGAAGATCACACAAAGAATATAGAAAGTCAAGATATTTTTCTTTCTTCAACCAGATCTCCTCTGTTCAATGGAACACATTTTTCCTTTTGGAAAATTAGAATGAAAACCTACTGGATGTCTCTTGGTATGGAAATATGGTAGTGTTATCACGCAATCTATACTTGTCCAAAGCCTAAAGGCAAGTATGCTTAGATTGATGTAACACGAAGGTAACCCTATCATTGTCACCCCAATAGGGTACCTCTTTCTATTTAGGAGATGAAAACCTCACTTCAAGGGAGACCTCCCAGGACTTAGTTGGTTGAGGAAAGGGAAAATGTAAGGTTAACCACCCCCCTCTCTAGGTCACTCAAAACAAACTTAAGTCTTGTTGGATGAAGCAAAGGAGAAGAAAGTGTATATGCCCCTTACCAATACAACAAAAAAAGTTATGGCATCAAAAAGCGATGATGAATGCTTCAACAAGACTTCTATTTTATAGAGATGATTGCTACCAATCAATGTTTCAAGCAAGTGATAAATATATAAGAGCAGTAATTAATTAATGACAACTGTAATGACATCCAGAAAATGCACTTGAATAGACAATATAACAAGATATTGTGAAGTCCTGGAATGATAACACTTGTCTCATACAATTTCTAGATATATGTCAATCCGAAAATAAACTCTAACAAGATGACAAGATAATTGTAGCAGGAACAAAATAAAGTAATGACAACAGTAGTAAAATCTTTAGAAAAGTATTTAGAAAGGCAATTTGATGCACACTTTATTCTTGGTTGATTGTACCTTGCCTTATACAATTTCTAGATTGATTTAAGTGTTCGAACAAGTTTGGATAGGCTGCAAAATGGTAGCTGTAGTAGTGATTATAACAACAACTACTTAGTAGTTGGTATTCCTAGACTAGGTTAGCAAGTTAGTTTAGGTTAGTAGGGTATCAGGTGGAGAGATTGAGTTTGAAGTTTGATGATTCTTTTCAAGAAACAAGGGTTGAATACTAGTGCCTCTTAGGGGTAAATGGAGTCAATGTGGGTGGCTCCTTCTAGGGCTACAAATTAATGATGATACACAAAATTCTAAGAGGGAAAAAATCTAGGGTGGGTAGCAACTTAAGTTCTCTTAGATTTTGACCTTAAGAGACAAAGTGCTAGTGTGAAGGCACTTCTAGGCCGTAGCGCCTTTCTCTCCTTAACCTTTCTATGGAGTAGAACTTATGCAACAATAACCAAATGAAAACCTCTAGAGTGCTAGCAATTTAGGGCTCTAGGGTTTCACTAATTACTAGATCAATTCAGTGAAATCTTGGAAAATAAAAAGTAAGAAAGAAACAACTTAAGTTTCTTACTTCAAGCATTAAATACACCATGCAATTTCATAATATTGTGAGCAAATAAAACCATACCTTAAACCATTCAATAGACGACAAAATGCAGATTCTACTTACTTGCACCAAGAATAATCATGAGTATACCATGCAAGATCACCATAAAACTCCAAAAAATGATCCAAGTTGCAAATACAAGCCTTAAACAAGAGTGGCGCCTCACAATTTTAGCTAATAACCCTAATAGGGAAAAAAATTCAGACCTCTTGTCTCCAAGGACAAGTTATGTAAAAATAAATGTATTTTATCCTTATTTATACAAAACTTTGACCCTTAATTAATTTTAGGTCAAAATTAAGGTTGACTTGGCCAATTTACAATAAAATTCAAATTTGACATAAATATAATTAATTACCATCTGAAGACACCTCCAAGGGTGACATCATGCCCTTCTAGGGTAATGTTGAGGCCCTAAGGTGGAACGTTGAGCCTAACAGGTAGGGTACTTGGCCTCCAAAGGCCCCAAATGAAGCCCACACATGCCATTAGGCTCATGAATGCCTCCAAAATGAAAACCCTAGTTCTGGATGATGTCCAGGGTCACAATGGTGATGTCCTCGGCCTTCAAGGGCCAACATCCATGTGGAAGAGAAAGATCCCCCTAGGTCTAGGTTTGCCAGCGTGCCTCCAAATGCAATGTCCTTCTTTCTTCCTAGTGCAAATATTCAATGTCTTCTTTCCCCTAGCTGGGGTTACAACATCCGTATGTGGGATTTAAGTGCCCATGAAGGTTCGATCTAATCATTCCCTCATGTGTACCTATCCACCGGGAAAAGTCCTGCAGCAACAACATGTATGCCCTCCAGGGATTCATAAGTCACAGGGATCATAACATGTAAATCACATCCAATAATTAAATACCCAAACATGTGCATCAAACCCCCCTTAACCCAGATAAATGCTCAAAGATGTTATGCAATTTGACAAGTTAGGTTTGGATAAGGCCTCAGAGTGTCCTATTGGGCTAACCTCCTGTAAGTTTGGGGTGTTTCCTAGGTGGGAGCCAATCCAAGTCATGTAAGTGTATGAGGTGGCATGGGTTAAGTGTTTGGGCATGGGGTGCAGTAATAATAGGGAAATGTAAGTCTTACCCGTGGTTGACTTTGTATAGGGTGAGTTGCACCTTGTCAGAAATACAATTGTTTCCTAGCCCATTCATTTCCTTTTAGCTTTAGTTCTTTTGATCTTTTTCTTTTGTGATTCAAGGGAAAAGTTGAGGGCCATTGTCCTGGCTTGATGACCAGAGATGACAGTGTTATCCACAAACACTTCACAGAAATGAGAAGGTTGGCTCATGATGAGACCCCCTTTCTCTTGGCTATGCCACTAAGATTCACTACCTGGGTTTGGTGACCATACAGGTGGTAGTGTCATGCCGCTACATGCCCATGGTCATAATAGGTTAGCTCGTGATGAGACCTCCTATCCACCAACTAGTACCTTGAGTTTTTATGTATCTTATGGGTTCCCTTTTCTTATTGAGAAAATTTTTAATGCATCGTACATCAAGGTTATCACTTGAAGCCACCACCTTTCTCGCAAGGAAAGGATTTTTTGAGACTACTAGAGATTTCAGTATTATCAGGTTATTTGGATGTGAAGATAATCCTTTCCTTCTCCTATCTTATGTATCAAATACATATTTTGTTATGGAAATTTTCAGATAGTAGAGGATCACTTCTTCAATGAGATAAGAAAGAAGCAATTCATCCCATTTCCTTGAAAATTGGAGAAATTATTGTAAAACACATATCCCATCTAGATGAACTTGCTGGTCATTTTGACTAGATAAGCCTACACGAAGCTGAATTTGTCGAGGGTTTCAACCCAAATGATATGTTTACTACGCATATATCTTCAATTGGTTATTTATCTTATTTCACAAAAAATGGGCAGTTTAAAGAAGGGGGTGGAGATAATTTAAATCTCCCTGAAGTTTCAGTTGACCAGGATTTTAATGACATGGAAGAATTGATCAGTACAAATGAGGGATATCGACAACATGGTAGAGAAGTAGCAGACAAAAACCCCAATTCATCATCTGTGTCCCAAAAGTGCACTCCAGTAAGAACAAATCCTAGAAGCAGTGGTATAGAGATGGGGAAAATATCGGCTGGAAGTTCAGAGGATGGAAATGATAAGGACCCTCTGAGAAAAAACCTTGAAAAATATCATACCATATACACTTCTTCCAAAACAAAAAGGAATACACAAAGAATAGGGTTAGGCGTACCTGAAACCCAAGAAATCCCATGAGCCATGGATGTGGATGAACTTATCGAAGAGCCCAGTTAGTTTGAGCAAAGACTGTTGGAAACTCACAAAATTGTTGAAGCCCTGGTCACCCAGGAACCAGAGATGTTCGAATATGAGCATGTAACCTTGCACCATGCGGCCTACAATCAAGTTTCCAAGAAATTTATAATTGAAAAAGTCAATACAAAAAATAAAAATTTAGCTAAGAAATGGAAATCAACAATTGATTTTGATGGGGTTTCACCATAAAAAATTGTACAATTCCACGATGAAACCGAAAAATCCCTAAAATAGTATTTCAATGCTATGGAAAAGGAAAATTTGGAGCTAAAACAAAGAATAAAAGAATTAGAAGCAACATTAATGCCAAAACCTTTGTTTCCAGAACCTTTGAACAATATTCAACCAACACACACTTTAGAAAATATCATGGAAAGCCGTAAAAAATGTAAAGGTTCATCAAGTTTACTGCAAGCAATAAGAAAATATGTGGAAGATGGGATCTAGAAAATAATATATTTGATTCAAGAAATTTGGGAACTTGCACATAGTTCCACCAACTTTGATACAAGAATTATGAATTTGAAAGAATATCTTTAGAGGGATCTGGAGAATGATGAAGATTTCTACAAGGATGTTGTGGGTACATTCTTGGCCAAAGTTTCAAGCTTGAGCGATATCCACAAAAGAGAGAAAAACATTCCTTCAAATATCTGGATGAAACAGATTAATGCATGTTGGTGGAAGAGAATAAATAATTTGAGAAAAATGATAAGTGAACTAGATGCTTTAAAAAAAAAGAGGTGACTTATTCTTTAAGTTAGTTTATCTCACGAAAGAACCTGATGGCCCAAACCTATTAATGGATACAATACTTTGATCAAAAGAACAACTATTAGACCAACTCAATGTATTGAAAGTTTCATGGGAAAACAAATTCACTGAATCAATTGAATTCTCCGAAGAAGAAGTCGAAAGGTGGCTATTAGATACATCAACATAAATTATGAGGTAGATGACATGTTGCACTAATCAGGCATGAATTTGAGAGAGATGGAGAATGAATTGTTCGAGATAAAGACAAGGCATGAGATCATGGTGGCCCCCATGAGGGAATACATTGAAGATTTGTTAAGGAAAGACTTAATCAAATTATCGAGTTGGATCAACAAGAAACGGTTGCAACAGTTATGCCACCTCAACAAAAAGCAACATTTACAAAAGAGGCACCTCTAAGAAAGTAATGGGTTCATAGAAACTTCCCATCATAGTGAGTCAAGTAACAACCTTGTTCCTCCCCTTCTTGTTTTTCTTCTACAATCATTCACCATACTGCCTTCCATTTCCCAGTAATATGTGAAACCCAGGCTGACCTTTTATTTTTTTTCTTGTGTCTTCTAGGTCTTTTCATTTATGGTCTATGGGATCCCCATCTGAGTCCTCTTTGAAGGACAAACAAAAATCTTTATTTTCAAGACATTTACTTTGTATTCTTAAAGACATGGTTATTATTTTAAGGTTCCCAGAGAACTATTTTAGGATATTACATTACTGTAATATCAAAGACTTTGGTTTCAAGTTTGATATTCCAAATGTGTATCTATCATAATATTTTTTCTGCCTAATGAAATGATCATTTAAAGTTCTATGCCATATGCGGTCCATATTTTCTTGTCTCTTTTCCTTGGATATTGTGTTTTATCTTGATGAATTTTGTGATGGAAATGTCATGATGTTTATCTTCATACTCTATTGGTTTATGAATTATGTAACATATTGTAAATAGTTTCCTTTTATAAGATACTTGGTCCTATCTCAGGTATTATTGCATGTGAATATTTATTTTAAATAAGCTTGGTCCTTCTCAGACATTGTTTATATTTCTGCATACAATCTTAAAATAGAGGAGTACCACCTCTTAAAAAAAACAGGGGGATTCCATCCTCGTGAGGTTGACTCAAAGACCGTAAAACAGTCCTTGAGATCAACAAGGAGGTAAATTTTTCTAAATATTTTAAAGATTGTTGAGTAGCATAAAATCATCAAATAATTTCTAAAAAATAAGTCTCCCTTTGATAGGACCAATTGCATCATCAAATTTCTCATGATTTTATCGTTACTTTTCAAGAGATTCTTCATATTTGTTAGTGGGGTAAAACCATGTTTTCTTATTCCATGGAATAGGAAGCTCGAGCTCAAATACTTAAGAAAATATAGCACTGAAATGATGACCAAATTGTAGGATTGATTGACATTTATTCTAGTTGATGTTATGAAACTATGTTTGAAATTTACTATAATAACCTCCATAATAAAAGCAATTGTATCCCTGATTTCCAAGGTCTCTAGATCTTCGCTAGGGTCAACTAAAAAACAAGTCAATATAATTTGGCATCACATAAAAAATAAACCAATAAAACCACCCATGGTAGAGAAGAGATCTTAAGATGTGAATCAATTAAACCACAATGATAGAAGCGAATTTCAATAGCAATGCAAATACTGACAATCTGGGAAAGGATGCCTATTTTTGGAAGTACGGAGGGAAACAAGTAGCCTGAGAAATGCAGTGCAGTGTAGAGGGCGCTCGGTAATCTAATGAGAAGATAGGTAAAATATCATGAAAAACTGGGAATTTTTGGGTAATTACATGCTAAAATACAACTAATACTCTGATACCATGTTGCAAAATGTGAGTAATAGGTCCTGGATCTAGTACAATAGCTTGCAATCAACCACACACATGCTCAACAAAGGTAGAATAGACACATCTTATACAAGAGCTATCCATGCACATTACACAATTCAAATATCTAAAAATCCTCCTCAACACAACAATAATATGATTCAGAAAAGATTAAAATAGAAGAAGAACCAACATATGGCATGTATCATTAACAAGTAACTTGCATTCATATATATAATCAATACAAATAACATATAAAGGAAGAGAATACATATCACCATTATGGAGAATAAATAGAAACTTGAGAAAATAATCTCCAAGAGATGTCCAACAGGCAAAAGAGAGAGAGAGCAAAGAGTCTCGAACAATCGAGAAAAGAGAAAGAATTCGCTCACATACAAGTGTGATTCAATACTAGGATAACCAATGGCTATATACAAGATCTAGAGAATACCTATTAAAGTTAGGTTTAGATTATTCACCTTCTCTTTTCCTCTGCATTGCCTACCTAATATGAATGGGAGAATAAGATTCAATAGTCTCCCACCCTATGGAGGGAAGGATCTTTCACCTTCTTCTTTGAATGCCTATTGAAGAAACAAAAGGGAGGAAATGAATGAATTCATAATGTATATATTATGTGGTATTTATTCCTCATGAGCGATAGAAAATGGATGTAAAGGGTTATTGGACAATTTGGAAGTGGTCTTTCTTCCTCATGAACAACTAGATACTTCTTTCCTTACACTAATGACTATCCTTACCATATCTTTCCTTCTTGTAAGGGATTTCTTTACCATATGGATATATTGATTGGATTAGGGAGATTAATAGAGGATGCATAGTCAAGACACTACCATATAGATAGATTGGATTGGTAAATCTAGGAGCACCGACAATGTGGTCTATCTTAATCAGTCAAAGTGATTTAATAGCTAAAGTAATTGGACTTACAAGGAATTTCATCAAACTATGAATATGAACTTTTAGGGCTTGCCTGGATTTTGGGATTAGATGGCTTGTAGCGGTGGTTTAAACTATGCTACTGGATAGGATAGATTCACTTTAACTGGCTAGCTTCCTGTGATGGGTGAAACTATCTCCTATTATTTAGGAATTTGATGACTTCATTGGAAATTTGAACTTTGTCTTCTAATTGTTCCCAAGATCTTTTCACTTTTATGCTCATATGTCTCTCCAAATTATTTGTTTTCTGGAGCACATTAAAATGAATTTTCATATGGCGCATGACTAATTTTATTTGGTCCCACATACAATTTTTTTCTCCCACCAGATATTTTCTTAATATTTTTTTTATTATTAAAACTCTATTTTAATTCTTCAAATTCTACAATCTTTTAACATGACTTAATTATTTCCATATATATTTTAGCTATATTAGCATAAAGGCTTTCCAATAATGCATTTATTTTGTCTACTTGTGTTTGCAAATCAATCATTTTATAAACTTTCAATTGATAATCACCTTCCATTTTCTGTAGTTGTTCTTGAACTATTGATAGATCTTTTTGAGTTGTATGATTCTCCCTTGATTTGATTATGCTGGAATCTCTTCTATAGATTTTAATATTGTCCAATTAATTACTGCAAACATATTCTTAATAAAACATAAAAGATACAATGGTGCACACACACACATTATACATATATTTTTACCCTGGAAACCCAAATTGGGAAAACCAACAACCTATTTAGAGTTGCACATCTAATCTTCTATTCATCATATATTCATTGTTTAAAATATAATAAATATATAGGATCCCATGGCATCCAAAACCCCTAATCCATTGACTCGGAGTAGTCAACAATCCTAATTTCATAACCAGAATTAGAAAACCATCAACGAAAACCAAGTGCCGAAAAACAACAAAAAATGGACGCAAAAAATGATAATTTGACTGATAAAGCAACTGCCTTTTCTTCATTAATTTTGTCGATAACTTCTCCAAGTTTTACATTTTTTTCTTTAGAAACCCTAATTCGATGTTTCATTTTTTCCTTTTATTTTTCCAACTCCACTGTATCCTTATTTTGGCTATGTACAGTGATATGAAAGTCAAAATTTCCCCCGATATTCTAAATTTCCTTATCCTTCTCTTTAGTCATTGAGGATATACTCGATTTATCCTCTGTTATGGTTCCCAAATAAATTAACCTATGCTCTAGATCATTAATTGAAATCAGGTGAGCCTTCTTAGTTGTCTTCTCAATCTGTAACTAATTCTCAAGTTTTCCCATTTTCATCTTAAGTCGTTTGACATTAATATATGTTTGTATCATCTCTTTGGACACTATGTTTGTAAGGTAGCTAGAGAGGTAGTAGGGGGGCCCAGAGGGTCCATAGTGATAATAGTGGAGGTCATTCAATGTAAGGTGGACTAGGTCCACTATATTATTAA
>SNQJ01S0076809.1:0-29167 GCA_010110895.2 Picea sitchensis
GTATGTGTGTGATTGTTTATTTCTTACTGCTCATTATTGGATAATAATTCTACATTGATATAACATTTGAAGAAAAAGGATTATAATTACGTTATTACTAATTCACCCCCCCTCTCAGTAATCCAACAATATGTGTATAAATTTGTGCGTCCATTTTGTTTCTGGTACTGAACTCCATAAATCCCTGCACTATTCAACATGACCAGTTGGGTCACTCTCTCTTGTATACTTATGCACAATTTTTTCTTCCTCGGTTCCAAACCTTATTTTCATTATTCTGTTGCAATGTGACTAGTCTTTTATTCCCTCTATGTGTGCAACACACCATCTAGATGGAGTCACTTTTGGGACAGTGTCTAGTGCTAAAATCCTTTATTTCTTGGGTACCTTCAAATAAAATTCCTTTATGAACATTCTTGTATCAGTTAATCCATCATACCTAGGTGGATCACATATCTCTATTCCAATCTAGTGTAAGGATAGGGTTATACATGCACATCATCTAGTGGAGACTTCATGCATTCTTTGTTGCCAATGCTCTATACCTAATTCAGAATATGATGCACACAAACTGATACTTCACCAACTTAGTGCACCATATGTTGTAGGGTTGACATAATAATCCATCTGTGTCATCATGTTGTATAAGTTTTCAATGTCATTCCCTCTGGCTGGCTCTATGTATCTCTTTCCTCCTGGTCGGTCCAAGGGTGCAGTAACATTTAAATATCCAATTTCAAATATCATCTCCCTTCTCTTAAATTTAATGATCACCAAGCTATAAAAATCCCATTCCAGTCCCATAAATACTAGATATGGTTGACTGTCATCCATGATCTCAATTACTTCAAAGTCTGCCACGCTGTGCACCCCATCTATGTTCACGAGTACTCATGTCAAACAACCAATCGATACTATTTTGTGTTGATTTGCAATCCTTAGTTGAACATGAGACCATACTAGCTAAGGTTTTCCCATCATCTCCCATGTCTTCTTAGGTTAAACATTCATGTCAGACCCCAAGTCCAAGATAACATTATACACATCATACTCCCTAATGTGCGCACCGAATATGAATTCTTTGTTGGTCCTCTTCCTATGTAGTACTTGGTTTACCATCCTTTGTGCAATGGGAGTTTCCCTTACTTATGTGTAATAAGAAATCATGTCATATAGTGTACTTGACATAGTTTCATCCTTCATTAGATCAAGAATTATGTTAGTGTACTTACCTTTCCAGTTGGTTTCTCTGGCACAACGACGGTCCCCAATCAAATCTAAGTACGTGTTTTCTTTCTCTCTAAAATGTATCCTTTTCTTGCTGAGGATTAAAGGTTGGCATAGGCCCTACTGACTTTATTACCCATTGTTTAGTCTGATTTCCTTCATTCATCATATCATCCCATGTTCTGTCTCCTCTGAGCGCAAAAACTACTATTATTGGTCCTTCATTATGTATTTCGGTTGATATTTTCTGTAAATTTTGGTTTGGATTCTGGTTCGGGTTTCCTCTAGCCCGTCATTTCACAATTGGTAGGGGAAAATATCTTGTCGCATGGTCTAATTCTTTGTAGTATGTGCACATTTTATACGAATTTGGATAGTCGTGGGCCAAATGTCCAAGTTGATTACAATTATAACATATAATCGATGCTCTTCCTCCTCTACTGAAATTTCCACTACCTCGACCTCTGCCAAAGTTTCCTTTATTCCATGGATTGAAGCCTCTTTGAGAATTATATTGTGGACCACCACCTTCTGCTACAAGATTCTCCTCCTAAATCTTGTACATATCTTATGTGCACTCCCTCATTAAGTCGAACACACGACATTCCTTCTCGTCGTGTCCCACCGACTTGCAAAAGTTGCAAAACAATTTCCTTGGGGTACTCTAATATTTTTGTAGTAATGGACACTATGTTGGGTGATGGCCCCATTTCTTACATATCTCGCAATATCCTCCTCCCGGTAATGGATTCAATGCTCCTGTCATCAAATATTGTGCAAATGTTGGGCACTCATCCTTGTGATGGCCTTCAGTCCTACATTTGGTACACCAAAATTGCTCAAATTTCTCCTTTCCCTTTGTCAGTCCTGCTAGTTAAATAATCAATGCATCCAATTGTGTCTGAACATGTGCCATCCCTCAACTGTCTCCTACAAGAGATGATTCCAATTTCATTACAATTTATAGTTCCTTGGGTTGCGAGGCAATCGTCTTTTGAATCAATAGTCTGTGAATGTAAGCCCTGCAATGAACAATTCTCAATGTTGTTGATCAGGGATCTGGAAAGTCATTCTACCCATCATATCCTTGAACCTTTGATCAAATTCACATACTAACTTTGTTTGTACCTGTTTAATCTCCTTCAGTTCTGTGATGTACTGCGACTCTGACTTTGGCTTCTTGAACTCCTTCAGCAACACTTGCCTTATTTCTACCAAAGTTTCAGCCTGCCCTGCAGGTGTGGTGCTATGAAGATTCATGTACCAAGCCAGCACACGACCTCTAAATTTTGTTTCCAACTTCACAATCTTCACAACCTCGTATTGGACATTCTTTGTGGCCTAAATTGTCTCGCAGACAAACAAGTGTTTTTCCAGGTCCTCTGACCCAACTCCCTAGAACTAAGGTAGTATAAGGGTGTTGTCTACCCCTTCCATGTTTCTTTTTGTATTCCCTCCACTTGGTTATTCTAGTTTTGTAACATCCCAACATCCAACCGGGCTATGCCACATAAAAAAAAATTGAACTGTATGCAAATTAAAACATATACACACAGAAACTCTTGTGAAACTTTATATATATAAATTAAAAAAGAAAAATACATTCGGTAAATGCATAGATTCATACTGAAATAATAGTAAACATATAGATGCAGCATAGACAGGAAATGCCCATAAATATAAAGAGAGATAAACCACACACAAGAAAAACCCATAAAAATAAACACATAAATAATAATGCAGCATGTAATTTAACACAAAATTGACACTTATCTTGTTAAAAATATCAACAATTGCGTGCAAGCCTTCCATGAACCTTCCAGCCTTAGACCACACTATTCATTACTCTCAATAGTGGGTCACCCCCAAGATGGGACTAAACTCCACCTGGGTAAAGGGATTCCTAACCAGGATGACGTATCTCAGACAACACAAAATACTATGTCACAGGTGCCAACTCAAACTAACAACCTACAGTCCCTCATTCCCCACATGTTTGTCACACCCCAGGAAGTGTGCCCCTTCTCTGCTCAACAATCTCTCGTCTTCCCCACTTCCGTTCCAGGGATTCAACAACAGGCCAGACAGGAAATCTGAGAACCCTGTAGCTGCAGTTTAGCACCTTCAGGAATCAATTCCCAGTAATTCTCTCACCTAGAGATAAATTTCTCATGAACCTAACAACCCACTTCTTCATTCCAACTCTCAAGCTAACCAAGTATAGATACAGGTATGGGTATGGATACGGGTACAAGTACAGTGAAAGGAACGTACGTAGGAGTGTTGAATCAATGAGTGAATGATCATGGAATGAATGAATGAATGGGAAAATGAACTAAGTCCAAGATATATGTATGCATGTTCCCAACTTGACACTTGTCATGTTGAGGGCTACTTTGGTCCACTTGTCCCCATCTTTAGAACTTAGGATAAAATAATTATCCATACTTTATACTTTAAGGAATATTAATATAATATTCCTTGTTGTCTTAAGATCCCTAGCTTAGCCCTTTTCCTTAAGTTTTATCCCCCCCTTTCCCTAACTAGTGGAGCTTAGTCCCCCATACTCTTTTATCGTGGTCGGTCTACACGCAGTGATGTATTTTATATTAATGATAAGACATATACAAAAATAGGCTCACTAGCCTTTAGCATCTAGGCTATCCAGACTAATTCAATGCATAAGCCTCCTAGCTTATAATAACTGGCTCACCATCCTATAAAACACAACATATACACAAAGGCTCCATGGCCTCAAAATCGTGTGCACTTAATTTTGTTGCGCGTGGTATCCTAGAATGTGCACACTTCATCATTTTAGTGTGTAGTACATGTGTGCACTATACTATGTAAGGTTCATACAAAAATGATATCAAACATCTCATCAGCTTAAGTACATTTGCATTTACATTTACAGTTGGGGTTCGGCCTAGGGGTATTACAATCCCCTCCCCTTATTTATGCATTGTCGCCAGTGCATTATGTACACATATACAACCAAAATTTAAAAAATCCTCAAAAATATGCGAGAATTTTTCCCGCGTAGCATCTTCATGCTCCCAAGTTGCATACTCAGGAACGTACCAGGTCCATTGGACCTTTACAATTCCTATGGCTCAATTCCATAGATGTTTGATTTTTCGGTACAGAATGCGTATGGATGTACCTGGAAAGTGTCTTCTTGCCCCAACTGAATCACATTCCAATCAATAACATGATTAGCATCAGGTATATATTTCTTAAGCAATGATACATGAAATACATTATGAATGGTCATTGATGTAGGCAAGGAAAGCATGTATGCTACAGGCCCAATCCTCTCTAGGATTTCAAACGACCCACAATAGCGAGCTGCCAACTTTGAACAATTTCCCAACTTTAGGGAAATTTTGTTGGCCTTCACTTTCAAGAATACATGGTCCCCCACTTTAAACTCCTTGTGAGTTCTTCCCTTATCAGCATAGATTTTCTGCATGTCTTGAGAAACCTTTAAATTTTGTTTTATTTTCAACATTTTCTCCTCCATTTCCCTAAGTAATTCTAGCCCAATTACTTCTCTATATGTTGGGTTGTCCCAACTTACCAGTGTGTTTCACCTTCTGCCATAAAGTGCCTAAAATGGGATCATCTTTAGAGATGTTTGGTGCCCATTCTTATAAGAAAACTCTACTAAGTGTAGGCAGTCTTCCCATTTTGATGGTTTATCCATCACATACATCCTCAACATATCCTCAATCACTTGATTCACCCTCTTTGTTTGTCCATCTAATTCTGGATGATAAGTTGTACTAAAATTCAAATTTGTTCCAAATCCCTTGAATAATCCCTTCCAAAAATTTGAGGCTCTATCAGACACAATTTTCTTGGGTATACCATGTAATCGAGCAATTTCTCTCATATAAATATCAGCAATGTTGGTTGCCTTGTGAGTGAGCTTCACTGAAATAAAATGGGCATCTTTAGTAAGCTTATTCACCACTACCATAATAGAATCATGTTACTTGTTTGTTCTAGGTAGTTTGGTGATGAAATCCATTGTTACAACTTCCCATTTCCACTCAGGAATGGGTAATTTTTGTAGCAAACCAGCTGGGTGTATATGCTCAGCCTTTACCTTTTGACACTCCAAACATTTGGCAATAAAATCAACAACTTCTTTCTTCATGCCTGGCCAATAATATTGGCTCTTGATAGATGCAATAGTTTTTTGATAACCTGGGTGCCCATCATAAGGTACATTATGAATTTCTCTCAATATCATATTTTTCAATTCCTGGGAATTTGATACATAAATTCTTCCCCTGTACATAATAATTTCATCATTTTCTAGCTTATAGTCTTCAATTTTCTGTTGCAAAATACCTTGTTGTATTACCACTAATTCCTTGTATTGCAAATCTGATTTTGCGGCCTCCAAAATTATGTCTTTCAAATATGATTGGTGCATGCTAATGGTTGTATCATGCAACTCATGCACTCTTCTATTGATTGCATCGTCCACTTTATTCTATTTCCCTTTGATATGCTTTATATCAAAGTCATATTCATTGAGAAATTCTAACCATCTTCTTTGCCTAGCATTTAGAGTTGGATGATCAAATAAATATTTCAGACCATTATGGTTTGTCCTCAGCTCAAACCTTTTCCCCATGAGGTAGTGTCTCCATTTCCTCAAGGCATGCACTATGGCTTCCAACTCTAAATCATGTCAAGTGGCATAGTTCCTTTCATGCTCCTTCAACTTTCTTGATTCATAAGATACAACAAAAACCATTTTGACTGAGGACTCCACCAAGTCCTTCTTTACATGCATTCGTGCATACAATGAAGTCTTCATTTGGATCTAAAATCCTTAAAATTTGAGCACTAGTTAATAATTGCTTCAAGTGTTGGAAGCTCTTTTCACAATTCAATGTCCATTGAAACTTCACACCCTTCTTTTGCAAGGAAGTGATTGGGTGTGCAATATTTGAGAATCCTTCAATAAATATCCTATAGTAGCCTGCAAGGCCCATGAATGATCTTACCTCTATCACATTCTTTGGCGTTGACCATCCTCTAATGGATTCTATCTTCTCAAGATCCACTGCTATCCCATCCTCTAAAATGATATGTCCCAAATAATGAATTTTCTTCTGATAAAATGAGCACTTGCTCAATTTGGCATACAATTGATGCTCCCTTAATACTTGTAATATCATCCTCAAGTGTTTTTCATCCTCTTCCTTTGAATTATAATATATAAGAATGTCATCTAAAAATACAATGACAAACTTATCTAAGTATTCTCTAAAAATACCATTCATTAAACACATGAAGACAGCTGGTGCATTTGATAATCCAAAGGGCACCACTATGAACTCATAATGACCATACCTTGTTCTGAAAGTTGTCTTATTAATGTCTTCTTCTTTAATTATTACATGATGATAACCTGACCTAAGATCAATCTTGGAGAATATTTTTTCATCATTCAACTGAACAAAGAGGTCATCAATCCTTGGCAAAGGATACTTATTCTTCACAATTACCTTCTAAAGTCAATGCAAAGTCTCAATTTTCCATCTTTTTTCTTCACAAATAAAACTAGGGCACCCCAAGGTGACACACTTGGGCATATATACCCCTTCTTCAGAAGTTCTTCAAGTTGAATTTACAATTCCTTCAATTCTGGTGTACTCATCCTGTAAGGAGTCTTGGATATTGGAGTTGCTCCAGACATCAAATTTATGGAGAAATCAATGTCTCTTTTAGGGGGTAATCCTGGTATTTATTTAAATACCTCTTCAAACTCTTTTAGGACTGCATAATCTTCAATATTTGACACTCTATCTTTAGGTGTTTCCTCCATATGAGCTTAAAATATTTGACATCTTTTTTTGTAACATGTCTTCAGTTGTAATGCTTAAATTTCTCTAATAGTTATTGCCCTAGGAATTCCATGCACTGTCCTTAGGTTCCAATCCTCATCCAAGAAAGTATATGCAGTGTTATGATAGTCTAGGATAGCATGATGTTGGTCCAACCAATCCATCCCAATTATACAAACATAGGAACCTAAAGGCAAGATGTCCAAATCTGCCCTAGTGTTCAGTCCATTCATGTCCATAAGACATGACTTAACCATCTCATTAATTTTTCTTTTGGCTTCGGTAGCCAGCTACACCAACCAAGATTTTCCATGCTTTCTTCTTGGAAAATGAAAACTTTCCACCATCTTAGGATCTATATAACTATGACTAGCTCCTAAATCAATTAAAATAACAATGGTTTAGTTGTTGATCATACCTTCCACTTCAATCATATGTGGTTCATACTCTGCTTTCTTGTTGTCCAGGGTTTCATAGATCCTTGGTATACTTTTTCCCATGTCTTCCATTGTTTCATCTTGTTGTACAATGTGAACAGTCCTCACTTTTTCACCTCTATGAGGACAATCTCTAAACATATGATCTCCTTTACAATCCCAACATTGAATAGGTGGTTGCCTTGGCCTTTGACCCCCTGTCTCAATCATTTTGGGTTCTCTAGAAGTTGGTTGTCCTTGAGGACTATTTATGAAGAATGGTAGCTTAGTCCCCTTTTTCCTTTAATCCATCTTGAATTTCTTCTTGTCTTCCCAAGATTTTTGGAAAGTTGGACATTCTTTTTGTTGATCATATAGGCATTTAGCTCACCTTATGGTCTCCTCCAATGTTTTGGGATCATCATATTGTATTTTTTCACTGATGAATGATGGAAATCCACTCAAATACCTATGAATATTAACTGTCTCATCCTTGATGAAGCAAACATACTTCAGTAGTTCTAAAAACCTTCTTTCATGTTCATCTATGTTCATACTCTCGAGTTTGAGTTCAAAGAACTCTTTCATTTTCTTGTCATAGTATCTCTTAGTCAAGTATTTATTTTCGAAATACTTCTTGAATTCCCTCCAAGTAACATTTTTCTCTTTGATGTGTTTCACTTGCACAAGTTGATCCCACCACATGGATGTCTTTCCCTTGAGTTGATAGATGGAAATTATTCCTTCTGCATGAGAAGAATAATTATGCAATTGAAAATACTTCCTCATACCCAACAACCATGTCTCTGCATATTCATCCTTCTTGTGCTCACCATCAAATGTAGAAGGTTTGATTTTTTTCATTTCTCCTCATAGCTCATCCACCCTATACCTCTTATGCTACCTAACATGGGATGGAATTGAGTTTTTGTGTTATCTCTTATTGGAATGCCTCGGGGAGAAATGGTGATGTCTTTTAACACTTTCGGTTCTTGTTTTCTCATCAGGAGATGTATGACTTCCTAATTTGCTTAAGACACTCTCCCTATCCAATTTTGTTTATATTATGTTCAATCTCTGCATTAACTTCATGTTGAATTCCTCATGCTACTCCATGGCTCTCATAATCCTTTCATTATCATCTTTATGGATTTGGACATCCTTCTGCAAATTTTTAATGGTCTCTATCATATTCATGTTTTCATCCCTTCCTTCTCCATGTCCATTGGAGTTTGTTCCTTCAATGCCTATATGGACATCCATCCCTCTGATATCATCTTCCTGGTTATAGGCCCCCTGTGCATCTTCCATTCCTCTGCACTCTGTGTTGATTCTGATATGATCTATTTGTTGTTAACTATGCAAAATGTGCAGCCAACCTAACTTTGTCAGGCTAACTGTTTCAACAATTTCATGAAAATATGAACCATTTTGGTTCAATAATGCATCATCATTCTTTCTTCTGATTTCCTGAAAATTGAATGCCCAAATCAATTTTCTGGGTGAATAATTATATTATGTTTTCGAATTCCTTTCCAATGCCTTCTTCCATGCTCAATTCTAAGTCCTGAGCAGAAAGTTTATGGTTATTTAAAAATTGTCCATTAATTTTTCTGTTCACTCTTCGACTTGGTGCAATTCTGTGTTGTACTTATGCATTTTAATCCTACTCCATTGGAGTTTTAGTAGGATCTCAATTAGTTTTCTTCATATACATATTTTGGACATTCTTTCCAAATTTCACCTTTTTGGGGGTTTTGAGATGCTAGTTACAGCCTGCTAAAGTTCTAGGCCAATTCTTGTTTTTGGTATGGAATGCTACAAGTACCTTCTTTGCCATCTTAAAAAATTTTAACATGCCCAAAATTTTAATTCATCTCTAGGATTATATTATATGGTTCAATAGATTTCCATATACTAATTCTGCGCCTCAATCTAATTCCGGAGCAGAAAGTTATGGCCCTTCAAAGTTAGTTGGGTCTTAAAATTTACCCTCCATTGTTTGTCCTGTAACTTCCTCATAAAATCTTCGTTTGACGAACGGTTTACACCATTAGAAATCTCTCTTTGGGATCTTTCATTTGAGATGCAAAGACACGGTGTGTCTTGGTACACTCTGTTTTCTGGGTTTTTGAGTAGCTAAAAACATTGTTTAGGGCCTCAAAAACGCATTGCAAAAACTTGACCTTCAAACAGTATAAAATGTCGCAGAAAATCACTGGTTTTTTGTTGTTGTAGACCATCCAAATGACTTTGTATGCACAAATTTGAACATGTACACCCATATTTAGCATGCACAACAACACCATAAGGTAGTGCATGCTCTGCGCACCTATAACCAATGTGGATCACTTCTTTGTTGCGCCAATAACTGGTGCTCACTAATTTTTGTCGCGTGCCAATATCCACCACGTACAATTTTGGTTCATCCACTAATACCTATTGCATGCAGTTTTTGTGTTGCATGCTAATATTTCATGCCATTTTACTCTACACGTTGCACTATGCCAAAGTTTAGTACCACCCCACTGCGCACCAGTACTCCACGTGCACCATTAACTAAATTGTCGTGCAACATCATTTACCCACATTGCGCGTGCACCAACAAAATTCCTCTGCACACACCACGTGCGCCTAATTATGCGTGTACACACCATGTGCGCCACTATTATGCATACGCCACTCAATCCGCACCACGCAATGATAAATTTAGTGTGCACACCCGTGCACCAAAATTTTTCGTGCATTACCACTCTGCATCGCGCAACGCCAAAATTAAGTGTGCACACATGTGCACCAATAATTTTCATGCATTACCACTCTACACTGCACAGTGCCAAATTTTAAGTGCACACACCCACACACTAATATTTTCCGTGTAATTCCACTCTGCACCGCGCAACGCCAAATTTTAGTGCGTGCACTTCCACGCCAATATTTTTCTGCGCAATGCCACTCTGTACCACGCAGTGCCAAATTTTAGGGTGCGTACCCGCACGCCAATATTTTTCCACACAATGCCACTCTGCACCGCGTAGCGCAAACTTTTAGTGTGCGCACCCGAACGCCAATATTTTTCCACATATCACAATCTTTTCACTGTGCATCATGCATTTTTAGTGCACACACCGGCACACATTTATTTTTATCTGCATCAATTCCATGTGAATTCTGTTGCATAAATTGGGGATTTTTCCAAACTTTTTCCCAACTTTCACCATAGACATTTTGCAACTATGAAATTTGTTCATTTCACCCCAATAACAACAATTCAACCTATGCAACAACAAATTGTTATTGGTTGACATTTCTGGAATGAAGTTTTCCCAAACTCAATTCATGAATTGTTAATCAACTAATCTTGCTCCATATGTCATGGCTTCCCTATAACTTCAAATTCGACCAATTCTAGGCCTGAATTTGATAGAACATATATTAAATTAGGAATATCTCACTACTTGGCCAATTTTCTCAATTTCCCCCTGAATTTAACAACAGAAATTGAGGATTTTTCCCAATTCAACACAATTGCTTCGAATTTTTACCATGGACGCTCTATAACTTGAAATTTGGCCACTTTGAAATCAATCCTCTATGAAATTTCTCTTTAATTCAAATTTCTCGGCCCATCCAGGATCAGTGTTGAAAACTAGAGCTTTGGTACCATATTGTAACATCCCCAACATCCAATTGGGCTATGCCACGTAAGCATTTTTGAACTGTATGAAAATTAAAACATATACACACAGAAACTATTGCAGAACTTTATATATATAACTTAAAACAAACAAATATAAAACTTAAAGCAGACAGGAAATACCCATAAATATAAAGACAAGTATAAACCACACATGGGAAAAACCCATAAAAATTAACACATAAATAATAATGAAGAATGTAATTTAACACACAATTGACACTTATCTTGGTAAAAATATCACTAACTGTGTGTAGATCTTCCACGAACATCCCAACCTTATACCACACTGCTCATCACTCTCAACAGTGGGTCATCCCCGAGCTGGGACTAAACTTCACCTGGGTAAAGGGACTCCTAACCAGGTTGATGTATCTCAGACAACTGAAAATACTTCGTCACAGGTGCCAACTCAAAATAACAACCTACAGTCCCTCATTCCCCACATGCATGTCCCACTCCAGGAAGTGTTCCCCTTCACTACTCAACAGTCCCTTGGCTTCCCCACTTACCTTCCAAGGCTTCAACAACAGGCCAGACAGGAAGTCTCAGAGCCCTGTAGTTGTAGTTTAGCACCTTCGGGAATCAATTCCCAGCAATTCTCTCACCTAAAGAGAAATTTATCATGGGCCTGACAACCTGCCTCTTCAATATCCCACGGGCCTGACAAACCGCTTCTTCAATCCATCTCCCAAGCTAACCAGGTACATATACAAGTACGAGTACAGATACAGTGACAGGAAGGTATGGAGGATAGTTGAATCCATGAGTGAATGATCATGGAATTAATGAATGAATGGGAAAATGAAATAATTCCAAGCTATATGTATTCATGTTCCCAAATTGACACTTGTCATGTTGAGAGCTACTTTGGTCCACTTGTCCCCATCTTTAGAACTTAGGATAAAATAATTATCCATACTTTATACTTTAAGGAATATTAATATAATATTCATTTTTGGCTTAAGCTCCCTAGCTTATCCATTTTCCTTAAATTTTATCCCCCCCTCTCCCTAACTAGTGGAGTTTAGTCCCCAATACTCTTTTATCGTGGTCTATCTACATGCAGTGATGTATTTTATATTAATGATAAGACATATACAAAAATACGCTCACTGGCCTTTAGCATCTAGAATCTCCAGCCTAATTCAACACATAAGCATCATATATTATAATAACTAGCTCACCAGCCTATGAAACACAACATATACACAAAGTCTCCTTGGCCTCAAAATTGCACGCACTTAAGTTTGTTGCGCACGGTATCCTGGAATGTGCACACTTCATCATTTTAGTGCGTAGTACATGTGCACACTATACTATGGAAGGTTCATACAAAAATGAATTCAAACATCTCACTAGATTAAGTACATTTTAATTTACATTTACAATTGGGGTTTGGCCTAGGGGTATTACAAGTTGACTCAGATTTTGACTCCAACTCTACACATTACTTCCACTACTCTGATTGCTACTACTCGATCCTCCATGGCTAACTATAATTTATTTTGATAAGTCTTCAGTTGTTATTTCTGATTGTGGGGACGCACATGGGGTCGTGTATTCGACACAGGACCCTATCTAAGTAGGACTTAACGGTTCGTATATTACTGGTCTGGACTGAAACTCCCCTTCTTCTCCTCCTATATATGGTATCTCCAAGATTTAGAAAATTGTGCAAGGTTCTCTCCACTCTAGCTCACTATGCAACTCTCCTTTATTATCCCCAGTCTTTTTCCTCTTGTACCTCCTTCCTTCTCGTAGCTCTCCAAACTCATATTATTCCTTTGGTATACCATCTTATTTCATCCTCAATCCCTCCCTTCCTTTTTCACCGCTTCCTATGTTATCTCAGACAATCCTCTTTTCATCCCTCGGTTCCCCTATTTGAAAAAACCCCCTTTAGCAGTCGAAGTCAATTATCATCATGCACTTTTCACACAACAACATCTTTATCCACGTACCTAATGATTTTAGGAACCTCTTGCGTGGACCTTTGAAAAAGTTCCTTTCTATGACATTGTAATATTGAATGCAATCTACTGCAAACTCTGTAATATATCCTCCTAGTATGTTATCCAACCAAAAATAAATTGCACAAGTAGGTGGGTCACTTACATAATTCAGTTGTCTTACCAATTCAGGAGTCCAATTCCTCAACATTGCAGCCCTATACCTTCCAATTTTCTCCACTAATATTTCTAGCCACTCAATCAAAACAATTGGAAATTCACCAAAGAAACTTTAATGCAGATCTGTGTACACAAACATTTGCATCCCTTTTTTGTCACTCATCCAAGGGTTTTTGTTCTCCTATCGAGAAAAATCTCAGTCTTTCCTTTCCAACCATTCTGATATATCCTTCTTAGTCAACCTCCAAAACATCCCCTTAATCACAAATTATGGGTCCCGACAACGAAACCATTTGTTGGCACTATGAGCGGTTTGTACGACCCTAGTCATCTGAAAAGTGAGATGTTTCAAATGAATACAAGAAGGATCAAAATTGAGTAACCTTTGAAAACCTTAGTTGATGAACAATCCTAAGCAGTCAAGCAATCTGAAATCTTTACGAGATGAAGTTCAGATAAACTCAAAAAGAAAAAAGAACCAAGGGATCTTGTTAACCCTAGGGGACCAAAACTAAGAGAAAATTTGCAAACTCAAGGGATAAAAAAATCAATGATATATGGCTAACTCTTAGCAAAAAAAATTCAAGGATGTTCAAAGTTCTCTGAGAAAAAATCTCTGCAAGATTAGACTGAGAAAAACTGAGCAAAAAAGGGCAGAATTCACTAGAAAAGGAGACTAGCGCCTTTGTTTCCAAGGGCACAGGGCATTGTAACACTCCGATATACATTGTAGGGGAGAATTGATTGTATATCATCACTCTAATATACACTACATGGGAGTGCTACCTTTCCCAGAAACACAGAACAGAAAATTTGACCTAGAACTCCTAGAATTTTGTGAAATTTTCAATGAGAAGGAGAGAAAGACAAATAGATCAGAAAAAAACAAAAATAATGATCTAAAGGTGGGAAAAATATAGAGATGATCCAAGGAAATACAATTCAATGTCCTTCCCCATTGGAGTCACCAATTTTTTTTATAGGAAAATTCCCCTGCGAACAAGTGAATATCCCCGTGGATTTTAGACCCCTAATACCAAGACAGAAACATACAAATGGACACTAACATCCCTGTGAATTCAATTACCTAATTAGAAAGATAAAGAGAAGGAAGAAAGTGTGATGCACCTTATTATGTGGTTCTTCGTTGCTGCCTCCGATCTGAGCTTGATCTCCAAACTCTTCAGCACCACTCGATACCTACAACGCAATAGATAACAAAAAGACAAAGAAATCATACTCTACTCTACAATATTAGACTAATCAAATTCAGCTATCAAGATCGAAAATCATATGCAACAATACACAACCTTGAATGGAATAGGCCAAGTAATATTGATGAGAAATTTAAAGAGATACTCAGAATATGTATATGAAGTTGCAACAGCCTCTCCAAGTCCTCCTCGTCCATCCCTTGCATGATGCTCCCAAGATCATAAGTTTGATATCCAAAAGCTTCCTTCTCTTCTCCATGGAAAGCCCACATTATATAGGATTTGGAGGCTTAACCTCCATGGAGAATATCACTCATAAGATCCAATAAAAAGGTATCTCCAAGATTTTTAGGGAGAAAATATATCTTCAAGGATTTTAGGGAGAAAATATCTCTTAAGGATTTTAAGGAGGAAACATCTCTCGCATCCATGAGATTATCAACCTCTCCTTGAAAATAGGAAACCAAATGTGAGGTGGATTCTCACACTAAATTAATTTTATTTTTATGAATATTAATAATTAATTCATGTGCACACAATATTTGGACCTTCATATAATATATTTCTCCTCGACATTGACTAGGGATTGTGGCAAATGGTCTTTCATGGTGTCAGTGTATGCGACACTTTCATGACACTTGTGACACTTAGGGTGAGGTACTTAAGTGTGGCATTTTGGTGTGTAACAACGTAGTAGGTGGTATTCTATTAAAATATAATTAGCACTTCTATGTTCATTTACATGTGTTATAATATTATGAGTATTGCATGTATATGTTGCATGTGTAGGCTTACTGTTATTTCCACATTAATCTATGTTGTAGCAAAATGTTTATGTCTATTTAAATTTTCTTTATATATATATATATATATATATATATGAGCTCGAATAGAGAATGCATAGCCCAGTGGCCTAAGACTGGGGTGTGCTATAGATCTATATCAGAACTTAGTCAGAGAAGTATTATGGTAGCATGCCCCATCTTGTTCAGCCCAAGGACGTTATATATGGAGCAAAGGCTATATATGTTTGAACATGAAGTGAGCATTGTTGGCGTAGCCTGCTCCAACAAGAACAATTGTGAGATTACACCATGGTGTCCCTTTTTGAGTATTTTTTCCATGTTATTAGATCTTATCAATTTAGAGTCCCTTGGATACCTATAAGCTCAATTTCCTTTCCATTTGAGGAAAATCTCATGAAAATATCTTGAAAATAAAAAGCCACTATTCCTAGTGATTGCAACCATTGAACCCCTAATACACGTCAGCACCCCCGATTTGGATGGAAATCATGGGCCTATCTAGAAAATAATCCCCCATGTTGATAATAATACTATGGCATTTCCCTAAACAATTTATGGTACTTCCATCTGCAATCATTACTTGAAACTTTGGTGTGGGATATATAAAGAAATTGAGATCTTTCGCTAATTTGTAATTGATGAAATTATGGGTACTACCAGAATCAATCAATACTGCTACCTTTTTATTTTTGATGTATCCTTGTATATTGAGGGTTTGTGGAGTAATGATGTCATCCAATGCATGAGAAGATATTGTTGGAGTAATCTCTTCTATATCTAGATCTTGTGGCAATTCCAATTCCTGATCTTCTTCCTCTTCACAGTCTATGTAGAATAATTTATTCTCACCTCATTTATGCCCCTTACTGTACTTGTTGTCACAGTTGAAACATAGTCTTTTTTCTCTTCTTTCATCCATTTGTTGAGGTCTCAACCTTGTTGGTTTAGGTATGATATCTTCTTTCTCTTCACAATCTAGGTAGAATAATTTCTTCTCACCACATTTATACCCTTTAATGTACTTTCTATCACAATTGAAATATACTCCTTTTGCTCTTGTTTCATCCATTTTTTGAGGTGTCAAACTTGTTGGTTGAGGAATGGTTTTCTTATAACCCCAAAACGATCTCTTCTTCAAATTATAGACTTGTGTGTATCCTTATTTTTGGCATGAATATGACAAGCATTTTGCATAGCTTCCACTATATTTGTAGGCTATCTTAAGAAAAGCTCATGTTTAATGTCTTATTTTAATCCACCCATGTAAGATTCCAACAAGTGTTTGTCACTTATGTTATCCACCGTTTTGGACAATACCCGGAATTCTGAATTATAATATTCAATACCACCTAAGTGCTTGATTTTTGTCAATTGACTAAAGTAGTCTTGTTCCCAAACTTTCCCATATTGTCCTTCCAAGTCTCTTGTAAATAAACCCCAAGTGTAGTGATATAAAGGGGGTTTCATTTTCACTATCCATTGATATCATTGATATGGTTTTATCTCAAATATCAAGGTTGCTATGTGAATCCTCTTCTTATAATCCATAATATTATGTAGTTAAAAATGTTGCTCTATTTGGTTCACCCAGGTAAATACCTTTGTACTATCAAACTTATTTAATTCAATTTTGGGAAAGTTAAATTTAGGACCCCCGCCATTATTTACTCCACTATTAGAGTTGGATTCACTGGTTGAAAATGGATTATTATTGGTAGTTTTTTCAACACAAATACTACCTTTATTTTCATGAGTCCCTTGCATTTTGATATCTCTTTTAGGGAATCTCTCATCTAGAGCTTGAAAGATCATGGAAGACATGGAATTTTTCATTTCCTTCATGGAATTTTGTATTTCTTATTTAATTTCGTTCTTATTTTCTTCCATCTTATTTTCCATATCATCCATATTCCTTTCCATTTCTTGAATTTGTCTTTGTGTGTTTACCCAATTATTAGACTTGTACTAAAATTCTTAAGTTGCTCCTCCACTTCGGACAACCTATTATATATGTCCTCATTTTCTTCTTGAGACATAGACAAGGATTCTAGAAGTTTAATTGGTGTTGACATATTTTTGGGACCCATATGGAATAATAATAATACTTCTATATTCTATATTTATCACAAATTTTAAATCACTAGAAAAAAATCTTCCAATAAAAAGTTATGCCAATTGTAAGTTACATACCTTTCAAACCCTTAATTTGGATTCTATCATCATGGTCAACCTTCCTTCTGATATATTTCTGAAATGTTTCCCCTTCGAAGTCTGAAATTTCATCCTATAGTACTCTTATATGTCCTCTCTACAATGCCATAGGTCTAACCAAAATTGGATGTGTCAAGAGAAAGTTAGGGTAACTTCCCCACACCTTGTTGATTTTTGGCCTTTCTGGGAGAGTGAGCTTGTACAGCATGCCCTGCGCACAATATTTGATATACGATTTTGAAACTTGTACCATGAATACTAAATATTTTTCTCTTTCCAATGAAACTAGCCTCACTAAATTTGGATCCTCTATGAAGAAGATATGACAATTTTACCTAGAAAACATGTTTGAGACTAGTTAATAGGACTAGTCAGATACCCTATCTTCCACAGGGTGTATCTAAAAAATTATAGCGATCCAGAATTTTAACTATTCACCACATATACCTTGAAATGTCCTCTGAATAACCTCCAATTTTCACGGTCTAAATCATCCCATAAAACAATTTATAGCGAAAATGATAATATGACTCTCTTGGAGAAGAAAAACCCTAGGATCAATGAGCTCAAATACCTAATGTTATGATCCAATGCCTTAAAAATTATACAAATCAATGAATTATAGTCCAATTTGAAGGGGAAACCTCATTTTACAATATATCCACTTCATAATACAACATGAGTTGAGATAAGATGATTCTAATACTATATCTCTTTGATATATATATGTAGGAGACAAAAGGTTACAATTACGATGAAAGGGTGCACTGAAGGGTTCTATCTGACCTACAAGAAATGTATTAATTCAATATCTAGGGCTTAATAAGGGGGTTTATACATAAGATGGGGATTTTTCTAGGGATTAAAATACATGTATATGAGGGATGTGATCTTCATGTAGAGAGAAAACTAATACCACCTTATCAAGGATGTGAAGTATTACATCATCAATGCACACAAAGGTAAATCGGACATATCTCTAGTAAGTGCCAATCAAGCCAAAACGTTGATTAGTTCTACTAAGAAATGTGTACTTCTTTTCTTAAGAGAGAATCAACCAAGAAAGGAATTAGTAAGTGTTAAGGAATCCTTGGAGGTATGTATCAAAAGGATAAAAAAAATAGTTGGAGGAGTTGTTGTAGGCATACAGATTAGTGTTCCGGGAGACTAAAGGGTTGCCACCTAATAAGGAAGTGGAGCATGAGACAATGTTGTTTCCTAACTCCCCATTACCAAATATTAGGTTCTATAGACAATATGTTCTATAAGAAAACAAAGTGAATAAACAATTATCGTAGCAACTAAAGCAGGGAGTAATTCAACCAAGCACCTCACCATGTGGATCACCTATCATCATAGTACCCAAGAAGGATGAGACTTGTAAAATGTGTATCGACTACATATCTTTGAATAAGATCACACTCAAGAATCAATACCATGTTCCTAGGATCAATTATTTGTTTGACCAATTGTTTTTGGAACATCCATTATTCATGTTTTATCACACATCTCTTGGGCTCATTTGGTCAAGAGGTTGACATACATCTAGATACAGTCAGATAGGGGATTGACTAGCACACTACACCAGTCAGTCAAATAGTCAATGTTCCTATCAATTGGACAATCAACCAACATTCAAAGATATATGGGTTATGGATCAACTATCCCAGCATTTTTCTATGATTTGGATGCATAGAAGGTCAGGTTGAGACAACTCGATAGAACATATTTGGAAAAGTCAACTCTAACAATCGACGGTTACATGTGGACAAGATATTTCGGATTCTATGGAAATTGGTTAGATATTGATGCTATAAAATGCAAACCCATTGGATCATTATCAATATGGATAGTATGCAATAGATAATGTTGATAAATATGTGCAACATGCACTATGATGTTCTAATCATAGTGTGTTTTTCTTAAGTGTTGTAATGGTGTCTTTAGACACCACCTCTATCTTCATAAAAAAAAATCCTCTTTGATTATCTGTAGCTTTTGTTCTTTATTTCATGTCATGTTCCACCCCATTCTCCAACATGGTATCAGAGTTGATGGTTTAAAACCTCGACATGTTATATTCAAACCTTGTTGAGTCAGATATGTTGTGTGATTGACTCTACGTTGGTGGTTTTCTAATTGGAACTTATGGAAACAGACTAGTTTTTGTCCAGATATCAAAGATGGCTTCCAAGATTGATCATGTTGTTTTGAATGAATCAAATTGTGTAGTGTGGGCACCAGATATGGAATCCCTAATGACGATAAAATTATTTTGGAAATATACAAAGGTTGTGATTCCAAATCCAATAGACGACTAGGTGAAGTTTGTTGTTGATGGCAAGAAGGATGAGGCTATAGGGGTCATTACAACCTACATATCATAGGAGATTCATTTTCACCTCAGTGGAATTGACTATCCTCATCAATTCTGGAAGAAGTTGAAGTCATTTTTCGACCGAGTCTATGAGAGCCACGTCATGTATTCTAAGAAAGATTTTATCTCTCTCGATCCTCATGCTTTTGATAGAATAGAGGACTATTTGGCGCATTTCAAATAACTCCAATTGAAATTGGGTGAATTTGGAAATAACTATCAGAAGGATGGACAACTCATCAAGGTGTTCCTAATGAAATTGAGAACACCATTCAATGTGTTTGTGTCGAATTTCCACACCAACTGCAAAGCATGCAAGGAAGATGGTAAGGATTACACCTTTGAATCTTTTTGTGGCCTTTTTATTATTGATCGGCACAAACCTCTTGAAGAAGGAAAGCTTGGTGGTAAACACCAAGCCCACTTTCTCAAGGGAAAGGGAAATATGGATCTGAGGGATAGAGTATGGTTTGATGCCTCTACATAGAAACCTGCATATCGTGACCAGAAACCTCAAAGACAAGCATATGCACCAAAAAAAAATTCAAAATAAGAACACATGTTAGTACTGTGGAAATATTGGACATGTGGAGAAAGCCTGGTTTAAGAAGAGAGATGATTTAGAGGAGATGGTTGAATTCCTTTAAGGAGACGTGTCCATTGTACGTCGACACGCTGATAATTTTACCTTCCAAGTCGAAACTTCTTAGGCTATGTTGTCTCATTTTGTGCAGAATGAATGGTTTTTCGACTCTACGTGCATTCACCACATGGCTAAGGATGCCTCCTTGTTCACGTGGTTGGATAAATATAGGGAGAGTAAAATCTGTGTTGTTGATGATTTTTCTCTAGATGTTGTTGGTCAAGGTGATTTTTCTTATCGATGTGGGAATATTGTCGACCTCTATCATATGCCAAATATTAATTCCAATATGTTGTATGTTTCTCAGTTAACACAGATAGGTAATATTGCAGAATTTTGGTCAGATCGGTTCTATGTTCGTGATTTGAAGGGAAGTTGATTGTCACTAATGGGATTCACAACCCAATGAATAGTTTTTACAAGTTATGTGACACGACTTCACCTGATACTAAACCGACTGCACTTGTTGCTCAAACTAATGAGAGAAGTTGAATTTGGCATGAGTGACTCAGACATAAGAAATTCTTAAGTTTATAGGTATTTGCAACTCAGGACATGGTTGTTGGTTTGTCAAAGGTGTTTCCCCTTGAAGGATTTTGTAACGGTTGTGTACTTGGGAAGCATCATCAGACACCATTCGACTCTAGTAAAGCATGGAGAGTACAAAACCTATTGGAATTAGTTCACAATGATGTATGTTTCATAAATATACCTTCACTGGGAGGTGCAAGGTACATTTTGACTTTCATTGAGGGTTTATCTCACTTTACATGGGTTTACTTTCTAAAGAATATGAACCTTTTATTTGATAATTTCAAGGAGTTTGGGGCCTTTGTTGAGAAGCAATGTGGCCGACATATCAAATGCTTGAGATCAGAGAATGGTGGTGAGTGTGTAAATCAACCTTTTGAAGAATACTTGCTTTGATCTAGTATTGACTGACAATGGTCAATTCCTCACACCCCTCAACAAAATGGCATTGCAGAACAAAAAAATTGGACGTTAATCGAAATGGATAGATGTATTTTTGGTCTAAAGATACACCTCCTTTCTTTTGGGTCGAAGTGGTATATTGCACAAATTATTTTCTCAATTGCATCTTGACTTGAGTTATTCCTTCCATAACTCTAGTTGAACGATGGTATGGGAATAAGCCTTCAATCATCCACCTCCATGTGTTTGGATGTGTTTCCTAGGCTCACATTCCTGATGATTGCAAAAATAAGTTGGATGCAAAGAGTCATGCTTGCATCATGACGGGATACTCTAAAGAATTGAAATCTTATCGACTATTTGATCCTATAAAATAGAAATTATTATCAGACGCAATGTACGATTGATGAGAAGTATTATTTAATTAAGTTATTGAATGAATTTTCTATATTTATGTAGGATGATCCCTTTGATTTTGTCTCTAACATTGGTGTTCTTGTTCGATACTTTATTCCTTCGACTGGACAATTGAAACTTCTCTATGTTTCCACTGTACCATCGACCTCTGAGTCAACTATTCCATCTTCCTTTGTTTTGATTGGTCCACCAACTTTTGATCGACCTTCTCATGTGAATCCTAGTTCATATGTTTCTTTTTTACCCAGGTGGGATTATAAGAAAAATGAATTTGTTGGAGCTGATACTGGAGATGCCTCCTCTGGACTACAAAATTGAATTCAAAAGCAACATGCCAACGTCACCTTGATGACTCATGTACTGGAAACCTATGATCCTTTTACCTACTCAGATGTTGAATAATGACCTGAATGGGAGTACGCCATTAAGATAGAAATTGATTCTTTGTCGAAGAATTATATTTGAGATTTAGTTCCCCAACTGTAAGGAAATATCATTGTGAAATGTCGAGGGGTATACCGGACAAAATTTACCTCTAAATGTATTATTGAGTGAAATAAATCATTCCTCATTGTGAATGGATTTTATCAACAAGAAAGCATTGATTAAATTGAAACCTTTTCCCTTGTTGAAAATATGATATTTGTTCAATTGATTCTTTCCCTTGTTGCTCATTTTGGATGGAAAATCTAGCAGATGGATGTGAAGAGTGATTTTCTTCATGGAGACCTATCTGGAGAAATTTTCATTGAAAAACCACCCGATTTTGTGACAGATTCAAATTTGGTTTGTCAACTCAAGAAGTTTCTTTATGGTTTGAATCAATCTCCTCAAGCTTGGTATGCTAATATTGGTAGTTTCTTTCTTTGACTTGGTTTTAATAGTGTGAATCTGATCACATATTGTATGTACTCCAAACCAATGGAGACACATCGATTTTTGTTGTGTATGTATATGAGTTACTCACTACTGACAATAATAATGATCTCATCCTTAGATTGAAGAAACAACTTGTTGACTCCTTTGATATGACAAATCTTGGTACTCTGCATTATTTTTGGGGTCTTCAAGTATTTCCACCTTGTCATGGATTTTTCATTTCTCATTCTAAATATGTGATGGATATGTTGACACGTTTTAAGAAGGTTTATTTCAAGCCTTGTGCTACTCCTTTTCAGTCTAGAGTAAAGCTTATGAAAACCTATCAAACACCTGCAATTGATGCTACACTCTACCGGTATTTGGTCAATAGTCTTATTTATCTTACTAATATTTGATCTGACATTTAATTTGATGTTAGTGTGGTTTCTTAGTGTATGTAGGACCCTAAATAAATCTATTGGAAAGTAGTCAAACGAATTGTTCACTATCTCAAGTGTACCATTCATTTTCGTATCAAGTATTGTCGAAGTTCAAATTCGCTAGTCGGCTTCACTGACTCTGACTAGGCTGGTGACAATGATGATAAGAAGTCCACTTCTGGATATGTTTTCCACTATAGAACTGGACCTTTGGTGTGGTTTTTCAAGAAAAAAAAGATAATATCTTTGTCGACTACAGAAGCAGAATATCATGGTGTTGTTCAAGCAGGTACTAAAGCAGTATGGATTCACCAACTTTTGGTAGAACTTGGCCTTCCTATCCATACATAAAATAAAATATACTATGATAACTATAGTGTTATACAGTTTACGGACAATCCTATCTCCCACAGTAACATGAAGCATGCTAAGCTCCATGATCATTATTTGAGACAGTTGGTTCATGATAATGTTGTCTCTCTTGAATATTGAAAAACTAAAGATCAAGTCGTTGATATATTCACCAAACCTTTAGTTGAAGACATTTTTATGAATATTCACGTGATGTTTTGGATTTACGAAGCTAAAATTATGGGGGGGTTTCATACTAATGTAATTTCACCTTATGAATCTCCAGCTGTGTGTGTTTATGGGGGGGGTGTCGGAACATCAAGTGTTGATGGTTCATCACACATCTCTTGGGTTCAATTGGTCGGGAGGTCGACGTACATCTAGATATAGTCAATTGGGTGATCAACTAGCACACTACACCAGTCAATCGAGTAGTCAATGTTCCTATCTAATCCAGTTGGATCTCAGTGGCCATCCACCTTTTCCATTGAATCAACATTTTTAAGCCTGTGGTTTTGATAAACCATGATATTCACCCTTTTCATGGGTAATGTAATGTAATTCCATCTCCATTTGTTAAGTACAGACATCATGTAATGATTTCCTAGTGGTATTATGTACATCCATACAACATATAATTAATGCATCAGATGCCATTAGCATGGGGTCTTCACTTAGTGAACATGTGACATAGCACCTGCATTCGTGAGATATTAAAGAATACCCTTAATTTCACTAGATATTGATAAATACCTCCAAAAATATTTTTTTGAACACCCCTCCCAATACATATTTCCAATAAAGAAAACCCCTATTTTTAGTAGATACCCCTTTTTGTACCCCCCAATACCCCTAAACACCTTGACACCCACATCCCCCCCTATACCTACAATATATTGACTCTATTTTTTGCAATTAGAAAACCCCATTTATGAATGAACGTGATAATATATTGATCAATAAGATGAAGCCTTGTTCCCATTAGAAATATGAAGTTAATTGTGCTCGGTCTATAGTACTACTGGGATAGGTGACCACACAGCAAGTCCTAGTGTTTTACATGTCCGTGGAATTTTATAAACTTAGAAAATATTATCCCACATGCATCATGGGAATTATTCTCCTCTCACTCTCTCATTTATAATTGAGGTGAAGGAGGCCCTTGAAGCATGCAATGGAGTGTTATTTAAATCTTGTTGCGAATCAAGCATAGCCAACATTTCTTTCTCGTCAGAGATAAGATACCCCATTCTGCCAATTTGTGTTCTACATTGTTTTTCTATCTTATTCATTAATATAAGTTGGGTTTCACTGTATTTATGTGCTCTCTGTTACATTTTCATTTGTATCTCATTTTGATTTCATCATAATTCGGATCAGTGGTATCAGAGCTTACCACCATTCTAGCTAGCTTATTTTCTTTTCATTTACAGTATTTTGTATTCCAGGGAGTCATTAACAGAATATGAGTTTTATTGTATTATTGTGTTCCTTGAAATATCTCTGTGTATTTCCTTGTTATGTATAATATTTTTTCCTTCATGTCATTCTCAAAATAATCTAGATTAGTGGTATTAGAGCATGTCCCCGACGAGGTCAGGGTATAGATAGTTGGGTCTCGAGCTAGTTTAACTTGAGGACAACCTCTCTCACCAACCCAAGTGACCTCCCGTGGTGGAAGAAAAGAGAGATGATAGAGTAGGATATACTTTGAAGACATTGCTCGAGGAAGATCTCATGTGACAGAGGAATGAGATGATGGAAAACTTCTCTTGGATCCTTCAATGACTACTGATGGCGGCTAAGGCATCTTGAACAAGAATCCATTTCAAAGGTGTGACACCCTTCAAGGTCATTGGTGACCAAGATCAAAGAAAAAGAATCATAACTTGAATTGGACTTTGATTCAGAGCATTATAAATGTAAACAGATCATCGATGTATAACCCATTTCTACCATCACGGCCACAACAATACAACCAGAAGAACTAGAGGAAATTGAGGAGGGGGAGCACCTCTTCCACTCGTAGACATGGGTAAAGGGGACCCCACTATATTTCATTGTTGACAGTGAGAGTCAAAAGAAATTTATCTCAGTCGAGGTTTTCAAGATATTGAAGTTTCCAACAATGCCACATGCCCAACCATACACCATCATATGGTTGATCCGGGTATGAGAAATTTGTTTCAAACAATAGTGTTGCATGTCCTACGACATCAATCCCTTCAAGGATGAGGTATTGTGTGATGTTTCCCCACTTGAAATATGTGATGTTATTTTAGGACAACAATATATGTGGAAATGTCACGTTATCTATGAGTTTCATCCCCTCTATTTCATTGTTATTATGGGAGGTCAACTCTACAAGGTACTAGAGGTAGCTCTAACTATTTCCACTTCATTGATCTTGTAAAAATAGTGTCACAAAGTAATCTCTTAGACCACAAAGTTTTCCATATTCACAATCTAGTCAAACACTGAACAGAAGGCCACTAAAACCACTACAGCCTCGGTCTAAGACCTTTCTATACAACAGAAGCAGGTTGAGAATATTGTAGAGTAGAAAAAATATATTTTTTCACCTACAGGGGTGCCTTTTCACTGCCAAGTCAAGAATTCCAATAACTTGGTGCTCGATTCTCCCTTACCTAATGATCCAATCTACAGATTCTCCCTTTCAGAGAATGAGATTCTTCCATATGTTCAACATATCTCTATTGGCCACGACCCTTTTCAGGCATGCACGAGATTCCATCCATTAGCCCCCGTTGATATAGCTCTTCCTGTTGCGTCTTCACTGACATAATCCTTCCACACTCATACAAAGGTAGATCATGCAGCTTGTTGTAACATAGCCCAATTTTTTTATAAAATTTGGAAACAAAATTTTGGTGTTTAGATTTTATGTTAAATTTCTAGTTCTTTGTATACTAAATAAATAAAGTTATATTAAAAAATCTAAAATTCCTAGGTATTTGATTTATTCAAATATTGTATAGATTTAAGAATTGATTAAAATAAATATTGT
This sequence comes from Picea sitchensis, assembly GCA_010110895.2. NCBI lineage: Eukaryota > Viridiplantae > Streptophyta > Pinopsida > Pinales > Pinaceae > Picea > Picea sitchensis. Next base: position 26,624 of record SNQJ01S0076809.1, read on the forward strand.
TTTAATAGTTCTTACTTAGCGTTAAAGTTTCAACTAATAAAATATTAACGTTAAAGTTTATTAGTGTAACACACCCACTACGGAAATCAAAAAATTTCGGCCCTTTTCATCTTTTCTCCGATGAACAGAATTCCCCGAATCCCTACGGGACCTGATACAGACCCTGCCATCTCTTATCCATACTCATATGATCGACGTCTATGACCACAGGTCTTATCGGAGAGGTGCTCCCGGCTTTCGCGATTCAAAAAAATCACGATGCATGTATTCTCTTGTTCATTTCAGGGTTTCATCCATCGGAATTTCGTGTCTAGAGAACACGAGGAAAATTGACCTTTGGAGATCCTGGGTACCAAAACGTCGAAACACCAAAACCATGTGTGCTAGTCCATTTCGGTACTTCGCCTATCGGGATTTCGTGATGTGCGAGGACAGGAGGATTTGGCATCTGGGTCTCCCAGAATCCGAAACTATGAAACATCATAACCTGTCCATGCTCTATCATTTTGGGATGTCACAAGTCGGAATTTCGGGAGTTGTGAGGAAAAGAGACTTGCCTCTAGATATCCCGGGTGTCGAAACACCGAAACATTAAATTCTAGTCACGCTATACTCATTTCGGGGTTTCATAATTCGGGATTTCGCGACATGCGAGAATCATGAGGTCTCGCATCTGGGTTTCCCGAGAGCCGAAACTCCGAAACACCGAACTCTGAAATACACTATACTATTTCGGGATTTCGCAAGTCAGAATTTCGGGACTTGCGAGTACGAGAAGACTGACCCTTGGGTTTCCCGGTTGCTGAAACATTGAAACACCGAACTCTGAAATACACTATACTATTTCGGGATTTCGCAAGTCGGGATTTCAGGACTTGCGAGTATGATAAGACTGACCCTTGGGTTTCCCAATTTTCGAAACACCAAGGCATACCCACGCTAGACCTTTTCAGGGTTTCATACTTCAGGATTTCGTGATGTGCGATGAAAAGAGGTCTCGCATATAAGTTTTTCGGGGGTCGAAGTTCTGAAACGCTGATATATATATATATATATATATATATATGAGGCTAAGTTCATTTTGGGATTTCCCAAGTCGAGATTTCGGGAGTCGTGAGGACAAGGGTTCTTACCCTCTGATCTCCTGGGTGCCAAAAAGCCAAAATGCTTACCGGCCGCCACGTGTACTCTACAGTTGGACGGTCCAGGTACTACCATGGGTCTTGGAATCGATGGTTTCGATTTCTTCGCTACTTATGAAGGTTAAAAAGGGGGTCGAGGCATTAACGCCTGCATTCCTTCATCCAATTTAATGGTCGTAATAGACCTTAGAGCCTCCGAAAGGATCTCATTTGTGCATTTATCAAGAGGAAGGATATCCTGGGTACCAAACTATCGAAAGGTCCTTAATTCATCCACACGCTGTCATTTCGAGATTTCGCGGGTCGAGATTTCGGGACTCGCGAGTACAAGAGGACTCGCACCTAGATACCTCGAGTGATGAAACTCCGAAATATCGAAGTGTAAGAATTACCATTCTCTCCCGTGCAGGATTTTAAAAACTACGCCATTAATTACTTCTTCGGGCCTTTGGGTAACTTTCACCAGGTTTGAAGACCCGACTGGAAGGTCCTCTTAAAATCTCTGAGTTATTAGCTTCTGTGACTGGTAGTGAGTAAGCTCAAGGTTTTTACTGCAACAACAGTCCTTTCTAGGCACTTACCTCGGCTCTATAGAGTGAGGAAACTTTCCCGAAAGGATGTCCCTTGGGGGGGAAATGGATCTATCCAGAGTCTTACACAAGGTAAATAAGGGAACCATTTCCCGAGAGCAGACCTGAAAACTACACTTATTCATTAAATATATATACATGTATAAGTTGTATGCGCTCGTTCCATTATAAGCATGCAATCACCATTTCTGATCAAAACACCATACAGACAATCTTCTACTGAAATCATTCATAATTTCACAAACCATGAGCACACATGTCAGAATATTTAAATTCAAGATACAAGATATAACACTTATCATAAAAACACCGGGTTTGATGCAACTACTGAGAGGGGTGCTCATTTCCACCCAACTGTAGGCTCAGCAACTCCGAATGGATTTACCACTAGCCACCCCCGAGCTAGACCACGATGCTTGAGACTTTCTGTCTCTGTTCTTCAGTGATCAAGAACGAAGGTTACTCTCCTTCTTCTCTGCTATCACTCACTCTGTATTTTTGTTCCAAAGTTCTTCCGATCCTTTTTCCTACGATCCCCCCCTCGCGCCCCCTTCCACACCTTTTACCTGCCTTTTCTTTCTGGCGAGGTTGCGTGTGGCACAAATTTCCCCGCGGTGGTCAGGTATGAGGCCTCCACAGATGGGCAGTTCACCCCCACCCCTCATTAACCCATGAGGAGCCTCTTCACCTACCAACCTGGTAAGTAATTTATTTCGGGGCCAGCGAGCCTCTCTTGGCTCTCTGGGCCAGTGAAGACCAGATACGGTATTGGTTTCAATGGAAGTTAACGCCACCATTCCAAGTGCCTTTGA
>SNQJ01S0076810.1:6444-21721 GCA_010110895.2 Picea sitchensis
AATCCCTTAGTGAGATTTTGGATTTGGCTGGAGTTGTTCATAAAGTTACCCACTTCACGGATGAGTTGTTGTGCGTATTTGCGACCTCTTCTCTTAACTTCTTTGAGAATTTTTATGTTATCTGTGTTGGGGTCTAGATGTATCCCCAAAGCTCTTCCAGATCTAGATGTGGCCCCTACTATGGAGTCTATAAAGACTTTATGTACTTTGTATAATTGTTCAGGGGGGATGGATTGTAGCTCTTACCTATTACAGGCTTCCCTGGGGAGATCTAAATCAATGCCAGCTAAATATTTCTTATTTACTAAAATTTCTAGGTCCTCCCATTCCTCCTGTTGTTGATCTACGACCATTTGTGTTAGAGAATTGATTTGAGATATTTTTTCCAGGATCGGTTCCTGTTTTTGTTCGGATTTACCCTTTGTTCTTTCTTTGTACGGTTTTTGATTTGGATTTTCCACCTCCTGGGTGTCCAACATTTTGTTGAGGATTTAAAAAGAGTTGTTAGTTTAGGGTTTCCTCCCTTGTCCGGGTCCTGGATTTTGTGTATTTGGCTTCTTTCATCCTTGAACTTGGGTAAAACCCTCCTTTTTCTTGCTTTGTTCTTCCTCAACTGGACCTTGGGGGAGATTGAGAGGACAATATCGAAAGAGATGTCTATGTTTATGACATTTCCTACAACAAAAAGGAATGTGCTCATAATATATGGTTTGTGTCCATTCTTCATCTTGATATAGATTAAGGAGCTTGACATAGCTTTAGAAATATTCATATAAACACAAATGCAATCATATGAGGTATACCTTCTTTGTCACATAGCTTATGAGGATTTGACATAAAGGTTAATAGTGTTACCAATGCTAGTGAGTATTTCCTCTAGCCATAAATCCCATGGGAGGGAATAAAGGCATATTCAAACCAGAGAGAAAGAGAAATATTCCTTTTCGGGTCTGAAGTGATCTGTCCAAAAGCATAAATATAATCTCGTCGAGTTGAAGAAATATGGGCCATTTTCAAAGATCTGGTCTCTATCTTCGAGATTAAAGAATATAATCGTGAAGAAGCCTTTTGAGCCTAGATGAAGCTCACAGTGTCCTTGGGGGTTCCACCAAGCTTTCATCCATTTCATTATATCCCTTTCTGAAGGCCAGAGTCCCATAAATTTCCCAATCAAAGTATGTTCCTTCATAAACTGAGTATTTTCCCCTACTCTTGCAGAGTCGATGACATATCTTGGAGTCGTGTTAGACCGTGGGTTGCATTTTCCTAGCTCCCACATGCGAGTTACTTTTGTATGGGAGGTTCCCGCTTCCACATCCACTTCTTTACTAGTCCTTTTCTCATCCTGTAGAAGTTGTTCTCTCATATGCGGCAATGTTTCAAATGTCGGTCTTGAACTCTTTAATCCATGTTGTTCATTAGCTACAACATTGCTATAAGAGGGGACTCTCACCCCCTCTTCCTTGGCCATGGGGAGGCTATCAATAATCCAATCTGAAGGCAAAATCATTGTTGTTATGCAAGGATTGGGACAGGGATTTCAGAAGTCAAGCGACGTTGCAATCATGAAGCCCTAACATAGGCTTAATTCAGTCCCTCCCTTATCCAAAATTATATGAGATCTCAATATAAAAATTATACTTATTATGTATTTAGAGATATATAAAGAAAAAAAATAAGGTAAACACAATAATTAATATTTTTATTGTATTAAGGGATAAACATGTTACATGTTTTTTTTCCATATTTAAAATCAACTCTTTGGAAAGTGATACAAAGTTTTTTTTTCTTCTAGTAGAATAGGTTTGTACTTGTGTGAAATGGGTCGATTCCTGTGGCTACAACTACATGGGTAAGTCAATGTTTATATATTATGACCTCACATAACAAAGTGACTTAATAGTGCACTCTATAACCGACTCATCTACAACCTCAGGACTTGAAAGTGGTAAAACGTATTATAACTCAATTTTAATAATAAAAATACTAAATAACTATTATTAATTATTAAATATATTTTTCAAATATATATAAAGAACATGAATGAATGAATTATTATAGCTGCTATTCCTATCATTTCATAATGTTGTAGTCTAAATGTTCTATGTTTTGTCTCTTTTCCAGTGATATTTTCAAGCATATTTACCCGAAATCTGACGATAAATTGTTGGATCTGCATATTTGAGTGGTTAATTCTATTTAATCCAAGTGTTCTAGGGTTTTTTAGCACACTGAATCCATTCATGCATTCACTAATGCAATTTAAACAACATAAAATCACGATTTCACGCAGATTCATGTCGTCAGATTCTGGTGAAAAAAACCAAAACATAGAACAATTAGAACACACATTTCATAATACTTAATGGGAGGTGACTTCCTCGTACCCTTTCATACTACTTAATAGGGTAGTTGACTTGTACTTAGGGAGAACGTCGATGACCATTATCAATATTAAAATTTGGAGGAAACCTATGATACAATTTGGTCAAATTATAAGAAAATTTAACTATCAATCATAGGTTTATAGATTTTGGTGCACAATTTCATCTTGTAGCTAGGTGTAACAAGTTTTATTTTTGTAATCTAGTAGTTGTATTAAATTTCAAGATCAAAATTTACATATAATGTCTGAGAAATTGATGTTGAGGCTGCCATGAAAGGAAACCACCACCACCACCATAGATAAAAGTCCCATAAAATTCTGCTATTGTAGTTACTATCTAGCAAACTGTCATCATGAACAGTCAAAATAGCTAAGCTAATCCAATTACTGAAGCATAAAATATAGCTCTGTGGTTTGGTAGGCCAACACAGGCTATGAAAAACATAAAATAAGAAGCCATGGAAATTACTTGCTTGTGTAATTGTAGGGGAAAACATGCTTGGATGATTTCGACCATTTTGGATCCATTGTAGCCTGTAGCAGCTCCTCTGTTGTGCGACKCTGAGTTGGGTCTTGTGCTCCCAAATCCAAAAGCTAGTCCATGCACTTCTCCATCATCTCCTGGCAAAATTTCATTTCTGCATTGTCTCAACGCAACTCTAAAATGGTTTCCCTCTGAACATCAGTGAAKACAGGGTGAGGCAGATGCATGGGGGAATAACTGGAGGTTGAATTTGGATTGGGGGGAAGCAGAACTATGGTGGAAGTCATGGGTGGAGCAGAGGGTGGATTTCGATTGGTGGCTTCTCCTATAGGAGGAGAGAAACATTGATCCAAGTTGGTGTGGCAGGAATAGGTGCAACATGGATGAGAAGTGTAAGGAGTGCATCCACTTTGAGCTGAGTGTGAGTTGGCTCTAAGGGAGTGACCTCACGTTCTATGCATAAGATGACAACATGGTGGATCACATAGAGGGAGATAGAGGGTGCAATAGGTGCACGATGCCAAAGGAGGGTGCTTGGAGAAGAAGAGGAGATTGAACATGGAATGAAGAGAAAGAACAAGGAGAAGAGATTGCAGGGCCAAGGAAAGAGCGTAATGAGCCATCTGCTAAGGGAGAGTGATGAGGTTAACCGACATAGTGAACGAAGGAGCCATTAGTGTCACACGAGTGTTGTACATAATGGAGGACAATAACAGGTGCAATTGCAGAGGAGATCACAGGTGAAGTAAATGAGTGTCGTCGGGTCACCACCCTAGGAGAGAGGGGGTGGTTGACGTGTAAGGTTGTGTGGTGTACGTGGCCTCTAGATATCATCCCATCTAGGAGCTAGGTGTAACAAGTTAAACTAAGATAGCTTAAATTTCATCATTGCTTTGCGAAGAAAGTTCCAACTAATTATATAATATAGAACAATTCATTTATAATAAAAATATAAATATTTTTTTTAAGTGAAAAACTAAATAAGATAATTATGTTAAAGGTGAAAATATGAATATTTTTTTGAAAAATAATATTTAATTTTATTATTATTTTTATTTTTTATGTTTTGTTCAAATTTAACTTTCTTAAATTCTTATTCTTATTCTTATTTATTTATTTTAGAGTTAAATAAATCTAGGGTGATTGTTATTCATTCAATGTATATATAGAGATGACATATTTTTTGTTATTTTATTATTTTTATTTTAATATTGTATTAATATTTTAATGAATTAGGTTACATGAGTCCCTTGTTTGTGGGAGAAGAGACTCAATTGGTGTATGATACCTTCTTATTTGTGGGAGAAGAAACTCAATTGGTGTATGAGACCACCTTGTTTGTGGGAGAAGGGACCAGGTATTTGATTGCTAAAGTCTACGAAGGCATATATACCCTACCCCCTTTGGATTTGAATTTGTGACCTCTTAAAAATAAACACATATTCTTAACTATTACAACCTAAAGTTTCAGATAATAATAATGAGTGATCTACATAAACATTTATTTTTTAAAGATAAATAAAACAAATAAATAGTATTATATCCAAGAACAAACACAATTTAATAAATCTTATTTATATAAACAAAATTACAATATATAAGAATAAGTGAGATATTAAAAAAAATTCTTTTAGTTTTATTATTATATATTATAATTAAAATTTATTAAAGTTTTATGTCTATCATTTCAAAAGAAACTAGAAATAAACACATAATTCCTCACCTATTCATATATCAACATTAATTCTCATACTTAAATAACAAAACCAAAAATAAATAAACATATAATAAAGAAATAGTTACATCCATATAATATAGTTATTACCACTAACCACAAAAATATAAATAGGTAAACACAATCACTAACATTTGTACAAAGGGAGAACCATCTTACATGTTTTTTTTTTTTTACCATATTTGAGGCCAAATTCTCACTATTTTCATCCCATGGTGTTTTAGGAATTGACCAATGCCCAGTTTCACTATGGAGCTCGTGAGAATTTGTTCTTATCTTAGTAGTGTTTATTTTTTTCTTTACACTTGGAAAAACATATAGATACTTTTGATCTTCTAGATTAGGGTTGATTACATCCTTATAATAACTTAATTTTCTTTTTTCCTCTAACTCTTTATCACACCACATTTTCTCCTTAAATTTTGATTTGACTTTTTTTGTAATAGTATGTTTATTCTGAAAAATGGTGTCTTTCATGATTCCCCAATAGTTTAGCCAAGACTGGGCATCTTTATTCCATCCTCGCTTGAGTCGATGGTGGTTATGAATCGATTTTGAAGCAATTTTAGGAAGCCTCTTGTCTTCCATGTTGTTTAGCTTGTTCTTATACATTAGGTATCTAGTGATAGCCATGATCTCAATGGGGGAGAGGCTTGTTTCTAAGAGGAGGATGGGATAGGGCGTATTTCCTTTAATTTTGAGATTATAGGTTATAAAATTCTTTTGTATTTGCTCTATCTTTCTCCAGGATTCACGAGAGATACTACAACCCCATACTTCACATCCATAAAGAATAACATGTGTAACAAGAGTCTCAAAGAGGAGTTTCTTATTATCCCAATACCAAAGATACACTGATTTACAATTGTTTTCAAGCCCATAATAAGCTTTCTATCCCCCAATAATCCTTTTCTCAATGCTATAATTCCAATTGAGCTTGTGGTGAATATCAATTCCAAGATATTTGTATGAGGTCACTTCCTCCAAGTTGTTGTTGTCATATACGAAGGTATCATAAGGGATCTTATTGGATTTAATAAGCATGACCTTAGTCTTATCAGTATCAACAATCATACCCATATTGGAGCAAAATTCCTTGAGGATTCTTAATTGGTTTTTAAGATCATGGGGACTCCTTGCCATAAGAACGATATCATCGACATAAAGAAGAAGATTGATGACTATACCGGTGAGAGTAGGGCCGACACAACCTGCTTTTTCCAAGCAATCTTCTAACTTGTCAATGTATATGCAAAAAATGGTAGGGGACAAGGAACAACCTTGTTTGACTCCGATATTGCAGTTAGTCTCTTTTGACCAACCCTCAGGTTTTTTAAACTTAGCAATAACATTCTCATACATCCTTATTGTAGCATCCCTCAACTTGAGAGGCACTTTTATCTCTTCCAACCTATTCCAAAGTTTTTTCCTAGGAACCATGTCAAAAACTTTTCTAAAGTCAACAAAACGACACAAAATATTGGTTTTAGTATTGCGGAACTCCTATGCAATGATCCTAAAGGTAACAATATGGTCCAAAGTTGAATGATATCTCCTAAACCCGGTCTGGCCTTTATCTCTTTTACCGTGAATTTCTAGCCAAAGGCTAATCTTCTTTTCCAAAATAATTCCATAAAGCTTGGCTAAATTAGGATAATCATAATGGTCCTATAATTAGAGGGAATGTTTCTATCCCCATTTTTAAAAATAGGAACAATAAGGCTTTGTGTCTAGGGTTTAGGGAAGCCCTGCTTGATCGCTAAATTGAAGAGCTTGTGTATGCGAGGGATAAGGATTGGCCCTCCAATTTTAAAAATTTCAACTTGGTAGCCTTCAATGTCCTTAGCTTTCCCATTTGCAAGTTGCTTAACCCCGAACTCTATGTCTTCTAAAGAAAAAATGTCTTCCTTTGTAGGGACAATAGGAACGTTTTCCATGGCATTAGGGAACCCGTAAAGACTTTTAAGGTAGAAATTCTAGTCCCTTAATGGAATCCTAATATTTTATTTAGTATTGAAATTTAGAATTTGGTTCTAGAACTTCTTAGGATCCAACTTATATAGTTGTGAAAGTTGCTCTTGCCTTTTATTGATATAGTGGATTTTTTCCCTTTTAATTAGGGCTTTGTACGTATTGATCTTATCGAGTTTTAAGGACTCATTAGAAGCATCCCTAATGGCTTTCCTAGCAATTTTACATTCTTTATCATACCAAAGGTTGGTCGTTTTATTATTCTTTTTATAGGACACCTTGAAAAAGAACTTGTTAATAGAAGTGGAAAGGGTAGTTGTAAAATTATGATAGAGTTCTTCAATGTTGTCCTTATTAGTTAGGAGATTTAATTTACTATTTAAATCCTTTAATAAAATGTCAACTTTACTTTTGTCAAAGCGCAAATTCCTTTAATTATCATAATTCTATTCAATGGCGCTCCTATGCATGGAAAAGTTTAGAGTTAGGGTTAAAGGTTTATGATCAGAGTTAGGCTCATGGTCATTTAAAAGGTCAAAAGTTGCTATTTGGTTGGAAACGAGAATATCAGATATCACATAATCTACAACACTACTACCTAGCCCATGAATACAAGTCATTTGGTTAGAGTTTGGCCACTTCATTACTCCATTGAAAATTATTAGGTCTTGAGAGCTGCAGAGCTTGACCAACTCAATACCAAATAAATTCTCAATTAGGTCTTCGGAGCTTCTTTTGTAGCTATTAGATAAAACAAAGTCCTCATCTAGCCATAAAAGATTATGGTTGGAATCAATACTTAAAAGAGTAGCTTGTTTAGTTGCAGTCCTAGCATTAAAGTCTCCTAGCAGGAGGATATTACCTTCATTTTTCAAACTATAAATATTTTGTTCTAAATTATTATAGGGACAATTGTTATCTAGATTATTTTTCTTGTAAAAAGTAGAATTAATAGGTGCAAAATAGCAAATTGCTATATACATCTTCTTAGCATTGGTGTCTGAAATTTCTATCCAAATGAACTGATTGAGAGGGTCAATCTTATGAAGTTGAATGTGAGGATAAATTCTCTTTCTAATATAACAAGTTATGACTCCTATCCCTCTACACTGGGATTTTTTGTTCCATGCCGACCACAAGACAAATCCTTCTATGTTAGGGACCTTAGACTCCTCATGCTCCTAAGTTTCAACTAGACATATAATATCAATATCACTCGAGATCCAACTTATCATAAGACCTTTGCACCATGGAAAGCCACAATAGTTCCAAAACAAGATCTCAAGTGTCCCAAATTACTATTTATTATTATCCTTTTGGTCTCTATCCCTAACAATAGCTTTTCAATTTCTACTTATTGCCCATTTTCCTTCTCTCCTGGCTTCTTTTACCTTTTGAAATTCCTTCCTTAATTCAACTTGGTCTTTGGGAATGAGGTCTTCATTTATAAATATTCCTGATCGTTTTAAGCTCGGAGATTTACTAAGTATGCTATATTTATGGTCATTACAACTTACTTTGACAGAGATCAACCTATCTTTGTGATCAATTATTTTTCCTAGCCTCTATGCTTCTATGAGGTAAGTTGTATCAATTCGTGGATTATTATTTAATTCTTCTTTTACTATTGCTAGCGTATCCTCTTCTTGTTGTTCTTTTATACCAAAAGTTATGAGGTTCAAGGCTCTTTTGTTACACTCATGATCCAATTTGATTAGATTATTCATTTCCTCTTTGATGGGTTTAATATCCAATTTGTTTTCCATATTACTGAGTGTCAAATTATTGGTTAGTTTTTCTTCTATCTCTTTAATCCTATCTCTCAAGTTATGAGTTTCTTCAACCCCTCATTCTTGGGTTGATTGTTTATGTTTTTCCATTTCTTGAATCCTATCCTTCATTGTCTACAATTCACTCTTGAAACCTAAGAATCTATCCTCTATTTGAGTTTGAATGGTATCTTTAATTTGTTTTTATCAATCATTGCCTCTAGCTCTATTTGGAGTTTTACGTCTCTTTCTTCACTCATTTTTTCTAATGATTCTAACTCTATTTGGATTTTGGCGTCTCTCTCTTCTCTCTTTTTTTCTACTAATTCCATATAATCATAAATGATCTCTAGGGTGATTTTGGGGGGCCTCCCCCTGTTAGGTTGAGTTTTTGGAATAGGTGGTGGAGTGCTCATATTGAAAAGAAGAGAAAACAAATGTAACAATTATTATTTGGATTGACTTAAAAAATGGAAAATATTTCCTTTTTAAATTGATAATAATGATATTAATTATTATCTCTCAAATCAATTTTTACTTATGATTTCATTTTTAAGGTTTTAAATTTTTTTTGCCAATTTTTTTTTTAAATTTTTATTCATTAAAAAAATTATTATAGAGTATATAATTTAAAAAAAAAATATTTTTGTAATTAAATATATTATAAAAAAACTAATTTAAAATGTATGTAATATTTTGAAATGAATAAACACTTTATTTATAATTAAAACAACAACAAAATATAATATAATTTAGCTTTTTAAAAGATATTTTTGTAATTAAATATATTATAAAAAAAATTAATTTAAAATGTATGTAATATTTTGAAATGAGTAAACATTTTATTTATAATTAAAACAATAACAATATAATATAATTTAGAGGTTTTTTGTTTTTGTTTTTTAATGGTGAGTTGTTTTGGTTTAAGATAAAAATTAAAAAAATATTTATTTATTAAATCACATTTTCTGAGAAAAGAATTCAGATAAAAAAGATAACAATTATTTCATTCAATCACTTAACTAAATCCAATTGATACACAAATTATATTTAACTTATATTAATATTTAATTTATATTATATTAAATTATAATAAATATTATATAAAAAACAATCATATATTTAAATTAGAGAAAAATTAATAAAAATATATCACCAATACATATATGAAATCTCAATATAAGAATTATGTTTACTATGAATTTAGAGATATATAAAGAAAACAAATAAGGAAAACATAATAATTAACATTTGTATTTGTATTAAGGGATAAACATGTTACATGTTTTATTCTATATTTAAAATCAACTTATTATAATTCAATTTTGATAAGAAAAATATTAGATAACTATCATTAATTATATTATGATGATGATGATGGTTAACGTTCACTAAAATAAAGTAAGAGATTACTTGGATTTTTTTAAAATGTTATTTTGATGCTTGAAAATCATTAAGAGAAGTGTTCGAAGATCACTAAAGTTTTGATGACTTAGAAGGTTAGGAAGGTCGGTATTGTGACAAATATTTTTAAATTGAGATCTAATTTGGGTATATGCAGGGCATTCTAGGAGAAAATGTTTTTCATTTTCAACCCTCTTGGTGTCACAAATGTGACATATTCTTTCTTGACATGATGTTTTGGAGATTGCCCAATGCTCAATTTCACTATGTAGCTGAAAATAATTAGTTCTTATTTTAGCAATGTTGATTCTCTTCTTTATGCTAGTCAAAATAGAGAGATGCTTTTGATCTTCAAGGTTAAGGTTAACCACCTCCTTATAATATCTTAATTTTCTTTTATCCTCTAATTCTTTATCACCACATATATTCTCCTTAAATTTAGCTTGTATAATATTTTTAATATCATCGGTATTCTACAAAATAACTTTTTCTTTTATTCCTTAATGATTCAACCAAGACTTGCCATCATTAGGACATGCTTGCTTGAGCTTTTGGTGATTTTGGCTAGAGTCTGAAGCAATTTTGGGGAGCCTCTTGTTATTCATGTTGTTTATTTTGTTCTTGTACATTAAGTACCTAATCATAGTTGTGCTCTCAATGGGGGAAAGACTCGCTTCGATGAAGAGGATAGGATAGGGTGTATTTCCCTTATTTTTGAGATTATAAGTTATAAAATGCTTTTGGATCTGCTCTATCTTTCTCCAGGATTCTCGAGAGATACTGCATCCCCAAACTTCACATCCATATAAGATAATAGAAGTGTCAAGAGTGTCAAAGATGAGCTTTTTCGTATCCCATAGCCAAAGGTATGCTAATTTACAATTATTTTCAAGCCCATAATAAGCTTTCCACCCTCCATTTATCCTTTTCTCAATGTTAGAGTTCTAATTGAGCTTGTGATGAATATCAATTCCAAGATACTTGTACGAAGGGACTTCCTCCAAGATATTGTTGTCATATGCAAAATTATCGTAGGTGATCTTATTGGATTTAACGATCATAACCTTCGTGTTGTCAGTGTTCACAATTATGCTTGTACTAGAGAAGAAATCCTTGAAGATTCTAAGTTTCTTACTAAGGTCATAGGTATGCCTTGCCATAAGAAGAATATCATCATCATAGAGAAGAAGGATGATTACCATACTAGCAAGAGTTGGTCCAACACAACCTGTGACTTTCAAACAATCTTCTAACTTGTCTATGTAAATGCTAAAAAGGGTAAGGGATAGGAGACAACCTTGCTTGATTCCTATAATGCAGTTATTTCTTCTAACCAACCCTTAGTGCTCCTGAACTTGACAATAACGTTCTCATACAACCTTATTGCGACAACTCTTAGCACAGAGGGAAATTTTCATAAATGGATTGTGCTAGTCGATATTCCTATCATTTCATAATATTTAATGGGCAACTGACTTCCTCACTACACTGAGAGTTGTGAGGTGCTCTACAACCCAGTATGGGGTAGATGGTGAGGTGTTAGTGTTATTTTATGTTAGATAACACAACGTTACATTAAAAAAAAATCGTCTCAATTAAAAAATAATAAAAATAAAGTCGGCTCAATTAAAAAAAAACAATTATATTCATTGTATAAAACTTGACATGGAATAAAATAATAATAAAAAATACATTTTAAGAAATTGGATTTATCTATGAACTTGATATATCTGAGTTTAAGATGGACTTAAACTGTACCCTTCACAATACTTAATATAGTAGTCGACTTGTACTTAGGAAGAATGCCAATGAATATTATCAATGAGAAAAAACCTATAATAAAAATGTGATCAAATTATAAGAAAAAAATTAACTATTAATCATAGGTTTCGATGGAATGTGATCAAATTATAAGGAAAAAATTAACTATTAATCATAGGTTTTGGTGGTGTACAATTTCATCTTATAACTATGAATAACAAGTTAAACTAAGATAATAATATAAATTTTGGCCAACTATGGTCCAACTTTCATCCTTGCTTTGCGAAGAAAGTTCCATCATCTTCACTTGATTTTATATAGCTAGTTATATCATTTAACAACAATTCATTTATAATAAAAAATTAAATATCTTAATGGAAAATTAAATAAGATAATTATGTTAAAGGTGAAAATATGAGATTTTTTGAAAATGGAAAGGACATTTTAAAATTTTATGTTTCTTCAACTTTTTTTTTTTTAAATTCTTATATATATTTTTTATTTTCATTTTAATTTTAATGTAAAAACAAAATTTATAAAGAATTGTTTTATCTCATTAATTATATTTTTATTTTTTGATAAATTTATAAAAAAATAAATTTGTTGTTTTTTAACTAATAATAATAATAATTTATTTTTAAGGTCTTGGTGTATGAGACTTCCTTGTTTGTGGGACAAGGGACCCTCTCTATGAAAGTATACATACCCTAGCCCCCTCTATATTTGAACTTATGACCTCTTCAGAAAAAACACATATTCATAACCATTAAACCCACTCAAATTGTATATATCTTAAAATTTTCCAAAAAATTAATAAATAATTTATATAGACATCTACTTTTAAAAAAAAATTAAAAATAGAATAAAACAAAAAAATAATATCATATCCAAAAACTAATACAATTTAAAAAATATCATTTATATAAACAAAATTACACTATATAAAAAGCCAAACTAAATATATTCATAAAATATCTTTTAACTTTATAATTTTGATCTTACATGTATCTTCATTATACTTTTTATATTATAATAAAAAATAAATCAAAGTCATCATCTAAAAAACCAAAAGTAAATACATAATTCCTCACCTATTAATATACCAACATTAATTCTCATACTCAAATAAGAAACTAAAAAATAAACAAACATATCTCATGTTTATATCCACGACTCATATGCATAAAGAAATAATTACATCCATATAATATAGTTACAACCACTAACCACAAAAATATAAATAGGTAAACGCAATCACTAACAATTGACCATTTTACAGGTTAGGTTTTTTCTCATATTTGAGGCGAACCATTATTTTTCACTATTTTCATTTTATTTGGGACAATATAATTTTTTTTAAATAAGTATTAATGGATTGTACTAAGCGCTTTATGACTATTTCAATATAATTAATGGTAGGTACCCTTTCATAATACTTAATAGGGTTGTTGACTTGTATTTAGGAGAACACCAACGCCAACGTTGGACATTGTTAATATTCGAATTGGGAGGAATACAGTTATGGTCCAATTATAAGAAAATTTAGGTATATACCATTGGTTTTGGTGTAAAATTTCATTTAGTTGTTAGGAGTAAAAAGTTAAATTAAGATAGTAATTTTAGTGGGCTCAACTATGGGTGAACTATGGTTTAATTTTAATTTTCATTTTATATATGTAATTTGTGTTTTTATGTTCAACATGAAGTTTAAAGGGAATATTAAAGTCCCTTTAAAAATATATTAAAAACTAAAAAGTATTTCAATGTCAACTATAAATAAAATATTTCAATATCCACCTTAAGTCAAATAATTTTATATCAATTTTATATAGAGCTTAGTTGGCAATGATTTTATTTTATTTTATTTCATTGATAAATGTTTTCTACTTCCTACAATGAGTGAGATGTGTAATTCCTTCAATGTGGCATTAAAAAAATATTAATAAGAAGAAAAAAATCTCAATGTGAATCATAAATAAAATATTTCAAGGCCTCTCTCTCTCTTTAAGCTTTAACCAATCATTACAACAATATTCTTGTTATGAGCTCAACATGTCACTTGTGGGAATATTCTTGTTATGAGCTCAACATGTCAATTGTGGGAATTGAACTCTAGTGGGGAGGATAATAATCATTCCTCCCAAAAGTTTTTATATTGTGCCAAAATACACTTTCAATAGCTGAGTATGAAGGAGATGTGTAGTTCTTTTTGTGCTCAATATCGGGTTGATATGTGACATTTAAATAATAATAATAATAAAGATTTCAATATCCATCTTAAGTACAATATTATTATATCAAATTTTTATATATAGAGAGAGTAATTGAAAGTAAAACAATTATTCTTCTATGTATAGGTGCTTTCTACTTCTCCATATGAGAGAGATGTGTAATTCCTTCAATACTTAATATGTACTTCACATTTGTCATTTAAAAAAATATTAATAACAAGTAAAATATTTCAATATAAACTATATATGATGATGATGATAATAATTAATGTCTACTAAAACTATATATAACATTTGAAAGTAAAAATAATTTTATTATATTGAAAGATGTTTTCTACAATCCATTAACAAAAATGTGTAATTTTTTCATTTACAATATGAAAGTGACAACAATATTTAAAAAAATATTTCAATTTCAAGTAATATTTTCATATTTTTATAAATATCTAATAAATAATACAATACAATAAAATATAAAATAAAATTTATGGAGAAAAGAAAATCTCCATTAAAAAAACTAACTATAAAAAATAAGAGTAACAATGTTTTGAGAAATTAGATTCTACCAAAAAGTTAGATAGAGGTGTCAAAGTTTGTTAATGCTTAGAATTCTCGATTATGACTTACAAAAATTTAAAAGCCTTTAAGAAGTAACATCACATGATTTCATTTTTAAGATTTAAAAAATTTCTATTATAGAATATTTATAGAATATGCAATTTTTTAATATTTTAATAGAGATTTTTGTAATTAAATATATGATAAATAAATTTTAATTTAAAATGTATGTAATATTTTTAAATGAATAAACACTTTATTTATAATAATAACAATATAATATAATTTAGTAGGTTTTTAAATAGGTTTTTTTTTTTATTGTTTCGGTTTGAGATAAAAATTAAAAATTTAATTATTTATTAAATAATATTGGTGGGAAATTGAATCTTAATCACTTAAACTAAACCTAATTGACATATAAATTTATATTTAACTTATATTAATATTAAAATTTTATTATAATAAATATTATATATAAAATAACAATATATTTAAATTAGTGAAAAATTGATGATGATGGTTAATGTCTAGTGAGAGTAAAATTGGTCTATTGGACTTTAAGAAAAACAAGAGATTACTTGGATTTCTTTAAAATGTTATTTGATGCTTGAAAAACATTAAGGAGAAGCATTCCAAGATCTCTAAAGTTTTGATGACTTAGAAGGTTAGGAAGGTCAATATTGTGACAAATATTTGGAAATTGGGATCTAATTTGGGTATACACATGGCATTCTAGGATAAATTGTTTTTCATTTTCAACCCTCTTGTTGTTACAAAGGTGACAAATTCTTTCTTGCCATGGTGTTTTGGGGATTGTCCAACACCTAGTTTCCATGCAACTCATGAGAATTAGTTCTTATTTTAACAATATTGATTCTCTTCTTTATGCTAGTCAAAACATAGAGATACTGATCTAGGTGGATATCGATGGCCACCCACCTTTTCCAACTGGCTCAAAACAGTTTTCTGGCAATTTTG
>SNQJ01S0076811.1:7777-44421 GCA_010110895.2 Picea sitchensis
AGAAGCATCTAGAGGAAGATCCTTCTAGAAGCGGAAGCTTCTATTAGGTCTTCTTACATCCACCTTATTCTATTTTATTGAAAGGTCTTATTAATATTGACCTTTATTACGTCCGAATACATTGATCTACCTATGTGCGGGTTAGGACCTTAACACTCCCATGATCATGGATCATAGTGAGGAAGTTTCAATACCTTCAATTGATGAGTTTTCTCTTGAGTACTTGGATGATTTGAAGGAACATATCATATTGGACAGAAGGACGATAACTTCACGCAGGGGTGATGTTTATTATCTTCGAGTGGGATTAAAGGGAACACATCCAAGCAAGGAAAAGTGGATTGAGAAGGACAAGGTGAGGCAACTCTTCCCTCACTTATCTGTTGATTGATGAAAGATTTTGGTGGTCCAAAAAGCTCTCAGTGGGAAGACGTGATCCAAGAAGGATCCAAAAGAGACTAAGGATAACTTAGAATTCATAAAAGCAACTCAGGAAGCTCATAATGGCCTTAGTAGATAGAGAAAGGGAAAAAAATCAAAGTCCTCAAAACTCAGTGAAATTGGCATCATCGTGAATAGAACGTCAAAATATCTCCAAAGAGGTAAATGGCTCGTCAAACAGAGTTATGGATCAAAATATATTCACAGTCAAAGTTTTGGTCAACCTAGCCCAGTCAACAAGGATGGGTCAACTTCTATACTATTGACGTCAGCACCAGTACGGATGACGTCATCATCCATACAGTATATGTGGAACATGTAGAGGGTGCCACATGTCATGCTAACGTCAACATGATTTCAGCATCATGACATGGAATCAAATGATGTGTTGCCATGTGTCACTCATTTTTGGAATTTTCGAGCAAATCCATGGACCAATGAAAAGGTGCCACATGGCAGTCTGTACAACCACGTGGAAGATTGTAAAACCACCTGTCCAGTGATGTCGCAAGCTAACCAAGCAGATATGACATGGCAGTGACTGTGCAAGGAGGTGACGTGGGCCAATGAGTGGCCGCCACATGACCCAGTCATGGGCTGCCACGTGGAAGCAGAAAAATGCATAAGGACACTCTGCATCTAGATTTCCAAAAATTGGCGGGGTTGGATGGCGCCAAACCCCAATCTACCAAATTTGATAGGATTCTTCCAAATCTGGCAAGATATAACCACACCACTAGAATTAACTATATCTTCCAAAGGCTCCACCAAACTTAACCGTATCCGCCAAAGTCTCCGCTAAATCCACCAACCTAATATATATATATATATATATATATATTAACCATATGCCAAAAACAGGAGGCCCGCGGGTTCGATCCCAGGATCTCACCTTTCACCTCCACCTTTTCAATGTCTACCCACCATTTTGGGTGGGGTGTGACTTGGTAAAGTCCACCCCCTTTATTACTTAAATGTTGCTTTTTGCCAGCGTATGGGGGGGTCAAACCAGGGCGCAGCCATATGGATAGGGTAGGATTTTCAAGAAATTTTCCCATGAATTAAATGCAAGTGCAGGCATGAAAACTAAGACATAATTTCTCTAGGGCCTGGAAGTACCAGACTCAGATCGAGTTGTGAAGATAGTCATTTTTGGGTAATTCGATGCCATGAATTCAATGGTGTTGTTTGTTTTCTGATCTGAGAAAAGCCTCTGATTCTTAACTCCAGAATGAGGTATACTTATGTATTTTGCCAAATTATTTTGTTGAGATGATAAAAATGCCTACCCATTTGAGAGAAGGACCCAGAGACATAGTCCATCAGGGACAAGATCCATTATAAATTTTTTGTGTTCAAATTTGATGCTTATGTCTCTTCATTATTGAGTTTTTCCTTCTTTATGGTGCACTTCAATTTATGCTCATTTAATACAATTCTTTATAATTCACATTGATGAAAAGATCCCAGATCACTCGTGCATGAGCCCAAGCAAGCCAAGTGTTGTTTCCATGCTCTGATACCAATTTGTAACACACCCAACCCCTAAATAGCCTTTCTAGAGGTGGGGCATCAATTGTTTTCTTTCCCTGGCTCATATTCGATCCCTTTCTTAAGAAAAACCCTCTCAATCAGCTCCCTCGAAGCTTACATCTCTTACTGTGCACTTGAACTAGCTAGCAAGGTCTCCCTCATGACCTCGGGCTGAAAACTGGGAGCTAAGAACCTATGTTAGCAAGGTTTAGACACTTTGGAAGTTCCTGGAATTCGAGAGTTCCCAAAAGTGTTGTCCAAATCTCAGATTGTCGAACAACAAAGGGGATCAATGGTCCACACCCTCTGTTGAGATCTACGATTAAAAGGAGTTTCGATGTTTGGCATTGAACATTCCTATATCCTAATCCCCAAAGTCTCGTAATCTCACCACATGGCCCTAGCCCTTCGGCATTCAACATTTGACGATTCTCGTCGGATGTTTCCTTTTACCATACTATTCCAAAACTCTCAAACTCTCGAAGCTACCCATACTCCTGGAGTCTCATATATGTCACCAACCACATTGGCCAGGAGGGCACGAACGGATAATCGACATGCGGCGAGGGTCAAGGGATGACACATTTCCTCGATAGGGGGTGACACGTTTCATGCTATAACAAGAACAATTGGTATGTGAATCATCCAAAACTGGGTGACATTTGGCACGCGTCAAGCGAGTACACATCACCCGGGATGACGTCAGTGAGCCACTTCATCATAAACTGATATATTCTCAGTTTTTCAATCTAATGGTCCACAAGATCCCATGTAGATCCATAGATCTAAGGTTCTCATTACTTCACGACTTCGACTTCAGAGCTTACCGAATCGTATCGACGTGAATCCCTCGAAGAGATAAGTCTCTGAACTCTCATATCTTGCACCACGTGTCCTTTTTTTTACCAACGGTTGAGATCCACTTCGACACTTGCGACTTCGGCGAGTTCATACTTCATAATATCTTGGTTATTTTCCTCCAGAGTACGGAATCTCCAGACTACGAGATCGCTTTCCATGTACCCCCTCATCCAATGGTCCTAGTTCAACGATCAACACTTGACGGGGAATGAGTAGGGGCCACATGTTCTTGGTTATTCGAGTAGTCAAAGTTGGGTCCTTTATATCGACGACTTAGAAGGATATTGAAGGATTCTAGGATCGACGGTCCTTGTTACTTCGATAGTTCGACATTCAAAAGTTCGGTGTGTGTGTCTCCCGTCTTTCCCTTCGGACCATGCTGGATCTCTTGCCATGTGTACCTAGCATCTATGGCTAGGATTCACTCCACCTTGCATAACTCCAAGGGAAACTTGTGTGTCTCTTAATTATCCAAATACCCGGACTCCCGGATAACCATGGATCTATGGACACATGTCCCACCAGCTTCAACGATCCATATTAACTTTGGGACTCCGACGTTCGGGAGTTTCGGCGCTATACCACTCCTATTCTCCCGAAGTAAGACATTTACAAAGTGATTAATGCTTCCCCTCCTACGTCCAATCTAATGGTTGGTAGAGGCCTACATTGGGTCTCCATATCGAAGACCCTCGTTGATTCGCGACTCCGGCCTTTGGTTATTTCTGAGGATTGTGGGGATGTAAGTCTCGAAGTTCCAAATGTCTAGATCCTTTCAGACTAGCACAAGGTCCCCAAACCCTAGTCACATGAGTCTCTCAGAAAATCTCAAGGGATAAACGCAATATCCTCTCTGTAGCAAAGAGTTTAAGGACATGGCCATGATCCCCCACTCTAATGGGTGAATGGTCTAAAGGAAAAATTCCCTTCTCCCACAGAATTTGAACTCTGACACTCCTTCTAAGGTAAACTTCATAGGGTTGGTAGGACTTAGGTGTTTCATTCAATCATACCCCCTCCCTCCTTTGGTTTAATATCTCATACTATCTAGCATCAAAACTGAGATAAAATGAAAGATCATATAAATATAACAGTTTACAAAAATCACATAAATTTTCTAATAATTGTTCAGATACTGAAGGACTGAATTGTAAACTCAGATATTTCATCATCACATTCAACATAATACACATAATATGAAAATACTTATCAGAACTAGAAATTGTGAAGTAAGTGTTGTAAGGGGTGCATGTTTTCTCCCAACCATAGGCAGAGTCACTCCTAACGGATTTACTATTGGCCACCCCTGAGCTAGACCATGATGCTATGAGAGATATTCTTTCTCTTTTCTCCACAACAGTCGGGGATGAAGGTTACTCTCCTTCTCCCACAGGAACTGGGTGTCTGGTTTTCTCGACTCCAAGCAAGGAGGTTTGCATGAGTACTTCCTCAGTCACTTGCCATTCTCATTTATCATCTTGTAGACAAACCCTTCCCAAGGCTTATTTCATCCAAAACAAGTTTATTGCTCAGCATTTCTTTCAACTTTAGAGTCAAAGTCCCTTTTTTACTCTTATCTAGAGAGTGTTTTTCTCTACTCTATTGTATCGCGCACCTGTCTCTATCCCCGAATTACCCCCTTTCTTTCCTTCCTCATCAATGTTGTGTGGGTCCTAATCCCAATTTTTGGTCAGGCCTGGAAGCCTTACAGATGGGTACCCTACCCCATCTCCTCATTAAATATTGAGGATGGCCTTCCAACTACCAGCCTGATTGGTAATTCATTTCTGGGTCAGAGGACCATTGAATTATTACACCCAATAGGTACTGGTCTGGTGAGGGTCATATCAACCATTCTTGGTTTCCCCTCACCATCTCTCTCATAACATCCATGGTATATCTTGGAAAACTTTCCCCCTCTCAACAAATTTTCAACACATATTCAAATTCTATTAATAACAGAAATTCATACATTGACCCTTTTATACAAGGGTTCATTAAATCAAACATTCACACACATTTAGTTTGTCATAGTCTCTTGGCCAGTTATAATTATATTTACAAACTAGGGAAACAGAGGTATTACAATCCCCTCCCCCCTTAAAGGAACATCATCTTCGATGTTCTATTTGTCGATGTGCTCCATATGTACATAATTAAACAAAAATGGATATGTTTGACTCATGGAATCCTCCAATTCCCATGTAGCCTCATCTGGGCCAAAGTGTTTCCACTGCACCTTGACCTACTCTGAAATTGAGCAGGCTATAAACAAAAAAACAATTAACACAATATAAAGTAAGACTATAGGAGTAAGATATGGATCCATGACTAGCATGAAACCTATCCTTATCTTGTCCTCCATCTGGACTGATAAAGCGACCTGGTTGCAAAAGGATGGGCACATCCGGGATGATCACGATCGAGGAGTTCAAATTATGGGCAGGTTGATGAGCCATGAAACAAGAGCATAGAGTCAACAACATAGTGATCCTAGCATTCAACTACTCCATCCTAAACCTCAAGTCTGAAACTTCCCCCCTTAATTAAAATATAAGTTGCAACTACTTCTCCTCCAGTCATGACTCCATAAGATCATAATAGGCTTCAGATTGAATCTTTCGGGAGTCTTTAGGAGGATGTTCATCCCACTTAATTGAGGTAGTTCCCTATATGTTATACTAGACTTTGAATTTGTTTTGGAACACAACCTCATCTTCAAACCATTCTACACCTCATCACCATAACATGATGTCTTCCAAATTACATTGAATGGAAGTATCCATAGGTGGTCCACTCTTCTCCTCTCAACGACGAGGTGAATCATAGGAAACCATCTCCAATTCATCTATTGATAAATCTTAGCTACCAAGCCCGGTGCCACCCCACCAAAAATATATCCTTCCCCAGTGGACCCATTCCCTTTCCCTTAACTTCTACATGCAGAGGAAGAGAGAGAAAATAAAATAGGAGTGGGTGGTCGAGCATAGAATCAACGATGACCAAATAATCCCAATTGACAAAGAACGTGGGGGAGAACAATCTGGATTCAACTAGCCTCTAGCATATATCACCTTCATTGTAGTCCTACCGATCATGAAATGTTCCTTTAACATAATGATGGTATGTAGACTGCTACGATGATTTCTCCCCACATCAGTTGTACCATGAAATATCACCATGGATATCCTTGCACACACCAGAATTTTAATCACCTCAATGCTCTGACTACCGTATTTAATAAACTTTCCATCCACGCACTCATCTTGGAAGAAGTGTTGATGGGTGGCTAGATGTGCATTAGTTTCTTGTACTTTCATGATGCTTTCAATAACACCCCATATGGGGGTGATTCCTCCCTTTGATATATGCTCAAAAATTCTAGGAACAAAGGTTGTGCAGGGATTTGATTGCAACTGCATTTCCCCCCTTCTATTTACCCCTTCATTGGAAATCTTATCTACAAGTTTGTTAGTTTCACCTAAGATGTGAAATAGAATAAGAACAATATTTGGGAGCAACAAGAATTTTAAAAATTAAATTTTATTAAGGAGCATCTAGTTTTGAGAAATATGAGCACGCTCGGATCCATTAAGAAGTTGTGCAAGAATTTCCAGGATGAGATTGGAATCCCCTTCCATAATTAATTGATCAAATCCTATCATAGAGGTAGTTTGAATGCCTCAAATCAGAGCCTAGAGTTCAACTGCATTGTTTGATTCATTTATGAGGATTCCAGAAATATTATAGCAAAGTTGACCGTGATTTTCCCGAAAAGAAACACCCAAACTAGCTAGGTCTAGGTTACCCTTAGAATCTCCATCAAATTTGAGTTTTATGAATCCATGGGGAGGACGCTTCCAATTCTCATATATTGTAGGATATGAGAGATTCCTAGGAGAGGGTGTCGGTTCTAGGGCTAGGCAGAGATCCCAGGTGAGAATAATGTGATTCTCTCTATGACAACAAGGTAGGTTTTATGCACTCCAATGTTTTTGCCAAACTATTTCCATAATGTTGTCTTTAATTTTGGACCAGATGTCTTGCCATGGCAATGTTTCTAAGTGGAAGATTATTTGATTTCTTTTCTTCCATATTTTCAATAAGAGGAACCCTGGAAGAAGTTGCCAAATATGATCGAGCTTTGGATTCTTGAAGGCCAAATATATCTAGTTGGAATTTTTTTTATGGTACTATCCCTTTGTTAGTCGTAAGTTCACATGATTTGGGTAGCTTGGTCCTAGAGGGAGGAACTGTAGTGGAATTTGGTTTAGCAGATGTTCCATGGTTTTTTCATATTGGAGGAAAAGGGGACATATGGAGGGTCCAATGAATCCTCACTTTCTAATATTATCCCAAGTTAATGTTCTTCGATGAGAAACCAACTAGAGGAAAGTGTTTATTTTGGGCCATAAATTGACCTACCATATCTTATTCTGGATGGTCTCCTTAGGAAATAGATGAAATTGTTACTTCAGGTTGTAAGCTTCTTTGATGGAGAATATCTCTTTTCTGAATTGCCCCAATCTTAGAATGTCAGGTCCTTTCTTGATCATAATCTTACGAAGTGTTTCTTTGTCTTGTCAAGGTCATAGATCAATGTCTTCAGGGATTCTTAAATATTTGTGTTTGATTTTCCATTCCCTTCATGGATTATAATATGTGGTTCATTTCTAGTAGTTTTCCACACAGGTGTGTCGATTTTGGTTTATTCTCTCCTATAGAATGAGAAATTGGTCCATTAGTTGTAGTAGGGAAAATTTCTTCTAGGAGTCCATCCATAATTGCACCTCTCTTCCTCCCATTATTTCCTAAGAAGCATGTTATTGTATCAGGGAACAATTTTTCCCATCCACATTCCAAATGAGTTAGCCATTCTTGTAATCATTCCATATAATCAACTGTGTTTCTCCTACATCTGATGTGTATTTGTGTCGCCACATTTTAGCCCATAGGTCCCCTGTATTTTTTATCCATCACCGCCATATTTTGGACCCCATTACTTGATTGAGCAAGTTGGGATCTCTATGCCCCAAACCTCTAGTCTGCTTTGTCTTGCAAAGTGTTTCCCAATTAACTAGTGCCCATTTCCATCCCTCCTTGGCGACTTGACATAGGGAATTCCTTTGGATGTTTCTTATGGTTTTTAAGACTAATTCGGGGGCTACCAAGGCCAAGAATAAATAGATCGGTATTGATTTCAAAATATATTTTAAAAGCACCAATCAACCTTCCAGATTGAGAGAACGAAAGGTCCAGGAATTGAGGTGTTTGTTAATGGCATAAATCATCCCCTCCCAAGAGCAGTTTCAAAGGGAATTATCAATTAGGGGGAGGGCAAGGTATTTGGATGGAAGGGAGCTCCTTTTGAACCCTAGTAGATGAGTGATAAAGGATTGAATGGAAAGAGGGGTATTGAAAATGAAAATTTGGGATTTTTCAATGTTGATAGAGGTTCTAGAAGCTGCGCTAAAATCATTGATAATTCTAAGCATGCATCACGCTTATGTGGTTGTGGGGGATCCCATCAACATTGTATCATATATAAATTGATTGTGCGAGATAGGAGGATGAACACCATGCAGGGGAAGGCCTTTGAGAGATCCATTGTCTACGGGAGCTTTGATGTGGTGGCTAAGGCCTTCCACCATAATAACAAAGAGAAAGGGGGAAAGAGGGTCCCCTTGGTGGATTCCTCTAGAAGGTGAAAACAGGTGAGAAGGAACACCATTGATTAGGATTGAGAAGAAGGTTGAGGAGGTGAGGGACATGATCCAATTAACCCAGGATTCCTCAAATCCAAATGCTAGGAGGCACGATCACATATATTGTAATATTAGAGTATCAAAGACCTTGGAGAGATACAATTTAATGAGCATACCAAGAGTGTTAGAGGATTTTGGGGAGTGAATGTCCTCATGGGTGAGGATTACACTATCCATGATTTGGAGACCTTCGATTTAACTAGATTGTTCAGGAGAGATAATTAAATAAAAAATGGGTTTAAGACGAAGGGAAATTACGTTTGTGATGATCTTGTAGATGAAATTGCACAACATGATCAAGAGAAATTTATTTGGATGAGAGTCTCGCTCTTATTTGGGGATTAAAGTGAGAAAGGTATAGTTGAGAGCTGGAATCACACTAAGAGTGTTGCGGGAGTCCTCAATTAACTTCCATACCTCTTCTCGAACAAGATTCCAACAATGATGAAAGAAATTGGTAGTAAATCCATCTAGACTTGGGGATTTTCCTATGGGAATTTCCTTGATGGAATGATCAACCTCCTCCAGGGTCATTGGTCTAAGGAGTGCTATAGTCTATTCTATCATGATCAAGGAGGGGATGTCCTATGTTATTTTAGCAATAGCCTCATATCTTCCTAGATTGGGCTCTGTGAGTAGAGTTTGGTAGTAACTAACCATTTCCTGCTTAATGGCTAGATGGTCCAATATCGATTTCCCCTGCTCATCCTCAAGCCTGGTGATCCGATTAATATGTATTCTTTGGATCATGGATCTGTGGAAAAATTTTGATTTTTTCTCTCCCTCTTTGAGGCATTGATTTATGGACTTCTTCCTCTAAAAGGTTTCCTCTTGAGCATATCTATCTTTCAATTGTCACTTGATGCAACCTTCTTCCTCTTTCATTTGATTCGATCTCACATGAGAAATGATCGTCTGTTGGATTTACCTCATTCTACTCCAACTTCCTTTGGTATTGAAAGATGTTACCAAATATGGTTTTGTTCCATTCTTTGAGATGTTGATTGAAAAATTTCAGTTTCTGCTAAAAACGATACATCAAAGTACCATAGGGAATAATTTCCTCCTTCCACCATTGTTGGGCGTTCTCCTAGAAGTCGGGGTGGGTTAGACAAAAAATTTCAAACTTGAATGGTTTGTGGCATGGGGAGCTTGAAATATCTAACGAAAGTTGGAGTGGCCAGTGATTAGATCCATCCACGAACATGATGTTGTATTCCATGATGAGGCCTTCTAGCATTAGTGGCTCTAAAATTAGAAAGCGATCAAGATGACAAGAACTATGTTGATACCCTGATCTTCTATTGGTCTAGGTGAAATTATCATTAATGTTCTCTAGATACACTAGCCACAACTTGGTAATAAGGATTTTAAAGCCATCGCTATTACCATCAAGCCTGCAAATTCCTCCTATTTTTTCATCAAGAGAAAGGATGATATTGAAGTTGCCTCCCATGATCCATCTTTGGTCTTGCATCATAGTGACAATGCCTTCTAGGCTATTCAAAAAGTGGATTTTTTCATGGGGTGACTATGGCCCATAAAAATTGGTGAGAAATATAATTTTTAAACCTGTGAAGTAAAGCAATGCATACATATTCTAAGAAAAAAAGAAATTAATCAATGGTTCACACATAGTACACAAATATTTACATTGGAAACCCCTAACTGGGAGAAAAGTGACCTTCCTTGGTGCCACACCTCTCAACTCTTCATTGTATTAATTTCACCATTCATAATACAATATATGCACAATATTTTAGCTATTTCGCAGCTACCAAAACCCTAATCCCTTAATGTCGGATTAATTTAGAAAACCACTAAAAATAGAAAAATCCACCCAAAAATGATTGTGGGGTGCTACCCTGGAGCCTAACGCTCTGCGTAACCATGGGTTGAAATCATGCCCCCCCCCCCCTGTTACCCATGATTTTGGTCGTCATGATGATGTACTCAGGCTCTTCATTAGAACTTTCTCCTAAGAAAAGTTACCTTCATCTCTTTCCAGAAATCACATTTTTGAGGAAGGTTCACAGGCTGCTAATACATTTGCCTACGAGAATGCATGATTCTCGTAGACTACCTTAATCCAGGGTGCGATAATTTCACACTGTGTGTAACTACTAGGGTGCGAACACTTTCTAAAAAAGGGAAAAAGATGAATTCTCGAAGCTTCTAGAAGGGAATATTCTAGAAGGATGAGATGGCATTCAAATGGTTATCTAACTACTGGTTTTCCTGATATTTTGGGATAATTCTTATCCAAGTAACCAATTCATTCTCTCCTATATATTGAGTGAATTCTCATGGAAAAGGTTAAGCAAAGACAAGTAAACAAGCAAGAGATTCATTGGAGAATTAGTGAAAAGGATTGTGTGAAGGACTGAGGCTACAGCTAAGAACTCCAACAAATTTATCAAAGGTGGTTGATCTTCATCATACAAGTGAGTAAGTGTGTGTGTCAGAGTCAAGAGCCATCGAAAGGAAGTTTTCAACATCAAGGCTCAGGTTGTAATCTTTACTTTCCATCAATATGATACAGTAATATGTCCCTTTCCCATAAAGTTAGTTCCACTTTATTGTATAACTCCTTGATCATATACATAGATTGATTGTTGAATAGATTGTGCTTTCTTCATATTGGTTGGTTTGTGTTGTCTTGGTATTGACTGCACAAGAGCATTGGAGCGAAGCAGGAGCAACAAAGACCATAGGAAGCGATCATAAGGTACGTCCTTTGTTCTTCCCTTCTAGTACATTCAATAGTCGAAATCTAGGGAAAGAGTATTATTTTGTCTTGCTTTGTTCTAGATCCAGGTGGATCTAGGGAGATCGGTTTGTGTCCGCACTTACGGATTTATCCAATAACACCCCCCCCGGGACCCCCCTAGGAAAGTGCCCAGTGCACACGCTTGTAAGGATTGGCAGGTGATGGGATTGTCAAATGCAATCATAAAATTTGATGCACTTGTAGATTGGTTCAAGAGGATATAACACCTACCCAACAAGAAACCCCTCCTTTTCAGACCTAATTGCTCTATAATTTGCAGATATGGACCATATTATCATCAAGAAATTTTCAAGCATGACTGTAGATTGGTTACATAGGATAGATAAACCTCCCACTAAGCCTCACAAATCAATATTTATAGACTGACATTATCTCCATCACCTAGTGAAAATTATATTGGCTTTAGTGACTGTGCATTTAGTTTCTTGAAGGAATAGAATATCTGGATTTTCTGTAAGAATACGGTTTTTAAGGAACCTTTGTTTATCCTTCCCATTATGGTCCCTTGTGTTCCATGAGATAATGTTCATGAGGAAGGTTGGGAGAGGAGGGGATGGAAACTCTCAGTGATCAATTGGATCTGACTTGAGTTAACCATGAAATTCACCACATCACAAATTAGATGTTGGGTTGATTTTCTTCCTCTCCTTTTTTCCTCCCTAGAATGCTTGCGAGAATCCTTTAGAGGATCCTTTTGGATTCCCAATCAAACCCCATATCTAGAGGTGGTTTCTACTATGGAATCAAGATATACTTTATGGAATTTCATTGGTTGTTTAGGAGGGAGGGTAAGCAATTCCTGCTTACGATAGGCTTCCTAAAGACCGACCAAGTCAATCCTTGTAACTTCCTTTTCATCCAACTCGATCTCCATGTCTCCTCTATTGTCAATGGTTTTCTACTCCATCATGGGATCTGACCCCATTGTAGGAATGATTTGTTCGAGGATAGGATTATGGTTATGAGGCTCTGCCTCTTTCATTTTCTTACTAGGTGGATTTTGACAGAGCCTAATTATTTCTTGATTTTCAAGGTTTGATTCAAGATTTCAAAAGAGTTACTGGTAGAGGGGGAATTGAAATTATTTTTGATTGGTTTTTTAGAGCCTTGATTTATTTTCCTTCCACCTGGGTTAATATGTCCTTGTTCTTATCTACTATTGATACTTATGACTTGGGAGGTACATTGAGTGGGAAATATCTAAAGAGATGTCCATGCTCATGACACTTTCGATAGCGAAACAATATCTGCCCATAGTCGATCGTTTGAACCCAATCCTCATCATGGTACTCTAGGAATATTTATTACGGGAGGGGTTTGGATATGTTCATATAGACACATAATTGTGCATAGGGGGTATAACATCTATGTCTGGTGGCCTCCACGATTTTGAAAAAAGTACCTAGCGTGTTTTTGATTCCTTCCATGATTTCTTCCAACCAAAATTCACAAGGCATCGAATAGATTCAAATCCACATAGAAGCATGGGTAAAGTCCTCCTTCTCTAGACTGAAGTACTTAGTTCAAAACCTTAGGTAGAGACCAATCGAGTTGAAAAACTAGGGCCCATTTTCAAAAACCATGTATTGATCTTCGAGGTTATGCAATATTGTTGTATAAAACCTTTAGACCCTAGCTGAAGATAGAACTGGTCCTTGATCTTCCACTAGATCTTGATCCATCTAACTATATCTCATTTCAAGGGCCATAGACAAAATGTATCGATAAGTGCATTATATTTCATGTATTGGGGTTGATCCTCTATCCACACTAATCTAACTATGTACCTTGGCGTCGGCGGGGCCTGCAAGAGGCATTTTCCTGGTTCCCAAGCTTGAGCCACCTTTCCATGGGAGGGTTTTGGATCCATAGCTACCAATTTTCCTTTACTAGATTTAGATCATTGAGTATTTCCTTGTGTCAATGGATTTTTTCCAAAGTCAGGTCACACCCCTTGGTCCCATCGAACCTATCCACCAATGACCACATTGTTGTAGGAGGGGGTTCACACCCCCTCATCTGTCAATGACATGGAGGTAGCCATACCAATCGTTTTCATAGAGTTTGTTACACCAATGGTGCCACATAAGGAAAGTATTCATTGAACCCTAGTTTTTTGTTCAGCTCATCAAAACCCTAACAGAGAAAGTTGAAGTCCCATATACAAAACATTATTTTATAGTAATAATTTGTGTTAAATGTTGACCATTTCATCTCTAATTAATATTACAAATATCCTCTAATATTTCTTCAACATTCACATTTGTATTATAATATAATAAGCTATAATGGATGGGGTCTGCGGCTAGAGTTTCCCTGGCTGCAGAACATCGACTTTTCTACCTTTCTCCCTGCAACGTTTTTGCGTGGATACTTTCTATCTCAAGTTTTTGGAGTTTTTCACGATGAGTGATGTCTCCTTATCGTTATCCCTCGTGAATGAAGCCTCCATCCCCTTGGTCATTTTATCTGTTGTGACGTCTTCTCTCGGGGTGCCACAGTATGCGCAGAATGGGTCTGTAGTCATTCTCCTATGGCCATGTCCCCCTCCACGTGAGCTTGATGAGTGGTGTCCTCTATGGTGGTCGCCACACACTTTATGAAGCAGATATGGCCTTTTTCTGGTCTTTTGTATGGCGAACAAGCTCTCCTGGGAGTGGATCTAATCAATGTTTACTTCCAGTATGGACTTAAGCTCCAGATATAGGTATCGATGGCCCTTTACTTCAGGCCTGCTTTCTTCTCAGATCTGGTTTTCTGTGTGCCATATCAACTTTACTTCTTGGAATGTCTCTTCCATTCTGTTTCTTGGAGATTTTTTTGTCGTCTACAAGTTTATGGTCCTCTAGCTCTTCAGCCTCTAGTGCGCATGGAGGCATTTACTTGAAGATTTCTGAGGGTTTGGCCCCCACCAATCCATCCCTATTGTTTTTCTTAGGGCTTGATGCAATGACAGGGCCTTCTCGGTGGTCTTGGGGTCTAGGATCCCTTGTGTCCCCTTCTGGTCTGTGATGCAGAGTGGTTGCTTGAGTTTTCTGCTTCTTTATGGTGGGGTATGTTTCAGATCTTTGAGGTCCATCTCACAAGCATCAAATGTTGATTTTTTCTCGTGAGGTCAATGCTTTGAGGTCCATCTTGGGCTTGTAGCTTTGTTTTTCCTCCTATGTGGTTGCAGTCTCTCTTGTGGTCCCTTTGGATCTGATTCTCAATGGGGATTTTTTCCGCTTTGGCCTGGTGTTATAACCCTAATTTGCACCAGACATGCTTACCTGGAATCAGGACATCTCAAATTCCCTTTTTTCCAAAGAACTACTGAACAAATCTTCTTAAAAAACTCTTTTATAAAGGCCCACGTGCCCTACTCCATTACTGCACGCATGTACACACTAGCTGACCCAAAACAGCCCGTGTGTACCTACAAAAGCACGAAAAAAGGAAAGTTGTCGACATAACACACAGCTTTGGGTGAGTTAACTAAACCTTCCATCCATGCATGGCCGAGGGTTTGTCCAAATACCTAGCTTATTCTAGCCTATAAAAGAAGGGTTGGGGGTCCCATTTGGAAGAGGAAAAATAATAGTAAAGAAACTCTACCCAATTTCACATTCCCATTGTCCCAACCCTTTAGCCATCCTTGTGCAAAGAGAGATACAGAGCAAAGAAGTTGGAGGACATTTGAAGAGGAACCCAGGATCAGGTTCGCGGAGCGATGGTCAGTCTCGACATTGTAAGTTGATTCATTAAATTTAATAAAGAAATGCTTTTCCCGTCCCACTATATGAGTTTTGCATAGTTTATTGAATATATGTTTGAATCTCTAACCCATTAATCTGTAGGTAAAATGCATGTATATTTTGTGGCTTGTTTTGTATACAGGTCAGCCTTATGAGGAGAGTTGCTAAAAAGTGATCAAGCGTGAAGAATCATTGACATCGAATGCCCGGAACAAGGTATGTTCGTCTAACCATGTATTTGCTTAAAATAAATGGGGATTAGGTATGGGACGACGGTAGAAAGTAGGATTCTTTCAATCTTATCTACATGCATAATATAACCCTAAATGTTAGTCTGTAGGGGGATTTCCCACCACAATAGAATTGGCGACCATACTGGGGAAGTCTCTAGGGTTTCCGGGAATATTTTTGGGTATTTTTAAAAACTGGTTTCATTTCCTGTTTTTGAAGTTTCTGCAAAGTCTAAGCTAACAGAGATTCTGGTCTTCCATACCAGTCATCTCTGTTTCTTTGTTGGACTGCAATTTTTTTTCCGAGGCCCATAGAGCTACACGTGACCTGCATAAGGTATGCAAGCGTGTACCCGTGCCTTGCATTCTTATAGCCCACGTGTAAACACTAGCTGAAGAAGTAACAATAGCGTGTATGATTCCAGAAAAGTTTTGAGGCAATCATCCTCTTCCCTGTCAGAATTAGTCATTCTCAGGGGTTTTCTGGAACTCTTTCTAGTCTTTGTTGTTTTCAGTCTATATCTTAGGTTTCACCTCATATTGGTTTGCTCTACGAATTTTTNGCATTTTTTTCTTCTTGTTGTTAAAAAAAGTGTCTGAGTCTTCAAGAGATCTTGATTCTCAGTATCAGTGATCTCTGCCTGGTTTAGATTGTTGTATTTTATTTGTCTCATAGTTTCAAAGATACACGCGGCCTATATAAGGCCAGCACGCATGTACACGCCCTCTGACTCTACACAGCTCGCGTGCACACGCTTGTTGTGGAACTGTCAGCAGTGTGCTTGTAGGGGATAGTTTTTGTTGAAGGTGAGGAAGTCATCCTTTCCCTTGACAAGAGTTATACCTCTCAGGTTTTTGAGTCTCTGTCATAGCAGTTAGTAGCTTAGGTTTGATCTCAGCCATAGCTTTCTTTTTCATTTAGAAGTTTTCATGAAAATTTTCTTTTGAAGGGTTTTTAGACAAGTGTGAGAGTCTATTTTTAAGTTGTTGGTGTGTGATTTTTAAAGATATTCTTTGCGAGTTGCTCTTAGACCATAAGTTTTTCTTGGTTTTGACTTGTTGATATTTTTCCTTTTTTCTTTGTGAGCATTCAAATAAAAAAAAAAAAAATTCTTTTATTTCTTTGATTGATTGAAAAGTGTTGTTTTGTATTAGTAACCAGGGAAAAGTCTTTGCTTTCATAAGTTCTTGTAAATTTACTTAGATCGTAAGTAGCTCGTAGTCGAGTGAACTCCTGCTTTGAGTTTGTTGTTTGAAGATCTTAGAAAAAAAAATTAATTTGAAAAGTTGTTTAAAATTTGAGTTAAGTGAAGGTTTTTGTTTCCAGCTTTCTATTCATTTTTACTTTCATCTTTCAAACATCATTAGTTTCTCTTTCATGACCTTTGACATAAGACAAGCCATAAAATTAACGCTAAATCTAAAATTCATTAGACTTTTATGTTTGTAGGGTTAACCAACTAGTTCAGGATTAGGGCCTTGAATTAGGTTGGAGAGGACACTCTTCAAGGCCATTAAACTCAAACATTGGAGTCTGAGTTATGGAGTGTCCAAGTCCAGTATCGTGAAATTTATCAAGGAACCCCCTCTAACACATGGGATAAACATGAGGTCGCATGCGAAAAGGTAGTGGAAATAACCCCTCCAAAGCTGGACTAATCATAGTGGAGAACACATATAGAGGGCTTGTCTTGGGATTCCGTCGATTGCATTTGTCACGGAGCTTCATGGGTCTCAAATACATTTGAGGTCCTCACTTGTATTCCATACCACTTTCTCTCTATACCCTTGAGAGGTTTCGAGATCGATACCCTTCTCATTGTGGTCTACCCAACTTTCGATTGTACCCACCTAGTGACTGTTCACGCACTGGCAACCTAGTTGCCTATCTTTTTTAGGGACATACATAGGTGACTGCGGGGTATACCGTGGTACCTAGGATAGACATCAGGCCACACTTTGCAAAGTATACCCGGAGGGTGCTTCCCTGTTCGAGTTGCACTTGCACCGGTAAGTTTCTCTAGTGTTGGTTGTTGTAACTGTTCTTCCAATTAATTTAGTGTTTGCATATCTTATCTTATAGGGACTTTTTTAGTGTGTGTTTTTTTTGAACGAATAGAATGCCCTAGAGTGTCTTTGATCTTCTCACAGAGTGGAGGATCACAAGCTCTGCCGGTCACAAAGGCTTCTTGTCCTGTCATCAGTTACACTGGAGCCACCACTAAGGCGAAAGCTAGACCAACAAGGGTCTTTTGAAGCGACCGGGTCACAAGAAACTGTGCCTAACCAACATTCAAAGGAATCAACCATTTTAGACCATGGAGCGAAAGATTTTGGTCTAGTTGAAACCTCCACCACTGATCTTTCAGCACCCACCATCGTACTGATTCATCCTTACGAGTGCCAGATAGTGTCGCACGCAGCAATGGTAACAAATGTTGTTACTCCTTATGGGAATTCTTCAATTCCCACTACGATTGTCACCACAGGAGAGTTTCCACCTCCCAACCCACTGTCACCGGTCCGAGCCACCATGGTCTCGACTGCCTCAACATCGCACAGTGGTCCAATCCTGTCTCTGGTGGTGGTCACAACCCCTTTCCAACCAATTGCAATAGGCCCTTCGTTCTCATACGAGATTCCTAGTTCAGGTACAAGACCTGTACTTTCCTACTCCACTTCATAGACTTCAGGTCTGGGGGCAGGGAGCTCTAACGCTCCTTTGCATGGCCACATGGGGGGCACTTCCGCTCCTTTTAACGCTTTCCCTTATGGAGGAGGTCATATCCCTCCTTCATCCCCTTCGCTCAGTGGCACACACCAGCCATCCGTTGGGCCGCCTACACACCATAGTTTATTTGGAGCAGGGAGTCAAGGATCACCTTCACATAATATGTTGGTAGGTTCAACACCGTTTTCTTTGTTTGGTGCATTTGGTAACAACGCCTTCTCATCCGTTGTTTTCCCGACTTGGGGCAATCCCGGTTTCGGACAACCTATTTCTATGCATGGTACTATTCCTGCACAGGGGGCACACCCAAGAACTTCTTCCGCATCGGGGCCTTGGAATTCTTGGCAGGGATTCATTCCCTCGTCAGGAATGTCAATCTGGGGTAATTCTTTTCACAATCAATGGAACCCCGGACAAAGTATTATGCCTATCCCCATGAGACCGACATGGGGCAACCCTTCCCAAAGTCCTTCGAATGTAATGCATGCCCAACCATCTATGTCCTATTTTGGGAATCAGTGAATGATGTCTCCTCACATGCAGAATCCGTACGCTGGTCATGGCCATGGTTTTTACTAGAACCCAGGCCAGTAGCCAAACTTTTCCTGGTAACCTGGTGGCAGTCAAACTCCAGGTCCCTTTTTCCCAGGTTATCACCAACAACCCAAACTACCTTTCCTGGCAACTTGCATTTACCGGACTTGACAAGGTTGTTGAATGACCTTATCTGTCACGATCCGCGTTGGCCTCCTATGCAAACAAAGTTGCCTTTAGACATCCCAAAGTTCAAGGCCAAGCCTAACAAAGATCCAGGAGATCATGTGACTACCTTCCATATTTGGTGCTCATCTAACTTGTTGAAAGACGACTCCGTACAGTTGCGATTGTTTCAACGTACTCTCATTGGGAGTGCCATGAAATGGTACATTGAGCTCGATCGCTCAAGATAATCTTCCTTCGGTGAACTGGCAATGGATTTCCTAAACCATTTCCAGTTACCTGTGAGATACGACGCTGGCACAGAATTGTTGGCCAATTTCTCACAAACAAAAGCGGACCATATCTCTGATCACATCGAGAATGGAGACACCGAAAGAGTTTAATTAAGGTACCAGTCCCACCATCATTCCTACTCGAGTGGTTCCTTAAGTCTTTGGTCCCACGGTTATCCAAAGACGTCGCGACGTCGGGAGTATTTTCTGAAGAAGACTCCATCATGAGAGCTCAAGAACTTGAGCTAATATATTCTCAGTCCGGTTTATTATATGAGATCTTGCCAGATGCGCCACACTCAATACTTGATAAAACCAGACAGAGAGTTGGACCACATGTTGATGGTATTGTTGGTTCAACACAAACAAAGCCCGTTGAGAAATTGATGAAGCAGTTGCAGTAGTTGTCTATATAACACATAGCGGCCAGCCAAACTACTGCTTTGGTTGCTCCTCCTACCAAAATGTCGGATGTACACACAGTGCAATAAACTAATCCAAAGGCTACCCAGCAGCCTGAAGGAAAGAAAAAACAATGAAAGAAGGGTAAGGGGGATAAAAAACCCACCGATAATGCTGGCGGGGACAACACTAAGAAACGGAAAGCGAGGTATCCATGCAACTTGTGAGCGGAAGACCACTTGACCCACCTATGTCCTCGGCTTGCAGAAGCCCAAAAGTTTGTGATGTAGCAACAACCTGTTTTGTTAACCAATCCATTTCAACATGGGAAAAATCTAACCCAAGCCTCTGCAAGCACGGAAGGGGGCAGCTAAGGACCCTCTCCGTCTTCGAACAACCCCGCATCCACGAATGTATATATGGTGAAGGGTGATGCTTTTATATTGACTAGAGCACAAGACTATAGTAAACCAAGTACTTTTGAGAAGGGAAAAGAAGCCGAACTCTCATCTCTTCCTCTACGGATTGAGAAGACATTGGGTGAAAAAATGACACGCATCCCCAAAGGCACGTTCAAAAACTCTTCTCACAACCCAAACACAAGGGCCGCCTAGAACTATTCTATGGTGGAAGATTTATCACAAACCCCTTGTGCGACGTTCGCTTTGGAGGTCCTCCAAAGTTGCCCTTCCCAGAGGAAAGCCTTGTTAACCACTTTAGGGTCTATCGAGACTTGTAATCCAGGTACAATCATGCTGGATACAACCAACTTAAAACCTCGTCTGCCTTACCACATAGAGTTTCAGATAGTAGTGGCTTATCCCACGAAAATTTTTACTCAGAATATCTTTCGCACGGTGGTTGATGAGGGCACCTTGAAATGCGTTATGTCATTGGCATGTTGGAAGGCCATTGGCCTACCCGTTTTGTCTCCGTCACCTACTCTCCTCACTGCATTCGACGGTCGTTCGTTCCAACCACATGGTATCATTCCCTCTTTCCCCATGCAGTTAGGAGGGAAGACCGTGTGTCGAGGTAGAAGTAGTCAACGTGCCCCTCGACTATAACCTCTTATTAGGGAGGAGTTGGACTTATGCCATGCAAGCCGTGGTTTCTATAGTTTTTCAGGTCTTGTTTTTTCCACACAAGGGTCGGATTGTGACCATCGATCAATTGTCTTTCTCCAGACCTGACCCTTCAATGGGGGAATCCACGGTCCCGATGATTGATAAACCTCAACCAAGCGTTGTCAACGTAGGGGTTGGTTTGTGCCCATATTTGATGGGTACCTTCGATTACCCACCTCCTCAAGGTGATATCAATTTTATATCCAATCACGATAAGGTTGAGATTTTTCATGTTTCGTCGTCCTGCACAACTTATTTCAACGATCCGTGGATACTTCCTTCCCCATCGGCCATGATGGATGGGACAGGGCACTCAGGCATGTCCATGCCCTTGTCCGCAGCTGAAGTAGCGTACTCTTTAGTCCAACAAGCTTCAACCAACACTGATCCAACTCCTGCACAAGAATTCGATCCACTTCTAGAGCCTATTTGGGCTCAGAGTTCTCTCACTGACATCGATTCATTAGACTTAGTCTTGCCCTTTGATGAAGCTATAATTGAATCAATGACTAGTCCAAACAAACCCTGGGAAGATCTTCATCACGGATCATACCTCCTCCCAGATTTAAGCAGAATCGAAGCCAGAGAATTCACCTTTACTATGACGGGAGATAGGTCTTGTCCTATTAATCTCTTAGCTACACACGAGGTTTATAATGAGGGTAATATGGAAACTATCGCTGAAACCTTACCGCTCAATATCTCCCGAAACCCTGGCGTCATGGAGAACATTTTTGTAGGAGCTGATTGCTCCCCCGGAAAGATTCAAATCTACACAGATATTTTTAAATAATTCCGCGACGTTTTTTCCTGGTCTTACGAGGAAATGCCAGGCATTGATCCAAAAATAGTTGAACATGAAATCAAAACTTATCCAGATGCCAAGCCTGTCCGGTAGAAGCTTCATCCATTTAACCCTAAGAAAGCAGTAGCCATTAAGGTTGAGGTTGAGAAACTTCTAAAAGCTAGTTTTATCTATCCTATCCATTTGACCCAATGGGTGTCAAACCTCGTGCTAGTCAATAAAAAGAAAGGCACAATTCGTGTATGTACAAACTTCCGTGATTTGAACAAGGCCTGTCCCAAAGATAATTTTCCCACACCATTCATCGACCAGATAATTGATGAATGTGCAGTTTGTGAGGCCTTCTCTTTCATGGATGGTTTTTCGAGATATAACCAAATACAAATCAAACCTAAAGACCAACACAAAATAGCATTCATCTGTCCATGGGGTACATTCTCATATCGTAAGATGCCTTTTGGTCTCAAAAATGCTGGAGCCACCTTTCAGTGGGCCATGTCTTTTTCTTTCCATGACCTCAAGCATATAGTCGAGGCCTATTTAGATGATTTAACATCTCAATCTTGCAAGAGAACGGATCATCCCACATACCTCCAACTTATCTTTGAGCGTTGTCGCTACTTCCGGATTCGCTTGAATCCAAACAAGTGCAACTTTTGCATAACATCGGGACGATTGTTAGGTTTCATAGTGTCAACAATAGGGATCATGGTCGATCCTCTCAAGGTTGAGGCAATAATTCATTTTTCCCCCCCACGCACAATCCTTCAACTTTAGATTCTATAGGGCAAGGCGAATTTTTTAAGACGCTTCATCGCTAACTATGCTGAGATCACCAAAGGATTTATGCGCTTACTTAAGAAATGCATTCCTTTTTATTGGGGCGATGCCACTCAACGCTCTTTCGTCACGTTGAAACATGCCCTAACAACTGCCCCTCTGCTCTGGCCACCTAATTATAACAAGGATTACTTATTATATATGGTTGCAGCAGAATCAACCGTTGGCATGGTCTTAGTTCAGGAAGATGACTTGTTCTCAGAATATGTCATCTATTACCTGAGTTGAGGCCTCATAGGACCAAAACTCAATTATTCTCATATCGAAAAACTTGCGTTGGTAGCAGTCCATGTTGTTCAACGGTTCTGTCATTATGTTCTATTTCGCAAGACCACCGTCATTGCTGTCGTGAATCCATTTCAGTACATGTTGACACGACGGGTAATAGATGGAAATATCAGTAGATGGATAGTCATCCTCCAGGAGTTTGACTTAGATTTCATTTCAGCGAAATCCAAAAAGTCACTGGTCTTCGCAGAACTTATTTCAGAACTTCTGGTTGAGTCGGGTGATCTTGTACCCGAAGAGTTTCCTATCAGAGGAGATATGTTTTTGATCACCTCTTCGGATCCCTGGTACAGAGATATACTTATCTATCTCTAGACTTTGAAGTGCCCTACCTCTTCTTCTTGTGATGAGCATCGACACATACATCATCAGGCTAAGAATTATCTCATACTCAATGATACATTGTATCGAAGAGGTGTAGACTGCATCCTGGGCTGATGTCTCACTCACGAAGAAGTAGTTATCGTGCTTAACGATTTCCATACCGGAGCCTGTGGCGGTCATTTGTCTGGGTTGGAAATAGCTCAAAAGATTCTACGAGTAGGTTACTTATGGCCGACACTTATCAAAGATTGTATCGAATCGGTCAAGAAGTGCCACATGTGCCAAATCTTCTCTCGAAAGATGAGGGCACATCCCACTCCCATGTTTCCTATCATTAAAGTTGGTCCCTTCACCAAGTGGGAGATTGATTACACTACATGCAAACCTCCTTCAGAAAGGGGGCACCGCTATATCATCGTAGTTGTAGACTACTTCACAAAGTGGGTTGAAGCTATGCCAACGTTTAAAGATGATGGAGAGACTGCACCTCTCTTTTTATTCAATCAGATAATAGAAAAGTTTGGCGTCCCGAGGGATATTGTCATTGACCATGGAAGTCTTTTTAGAACCAAATGATGACCAATTTAACATCAAAACTTGGGTTACGGCAAGAACATTCATCACCCTACTACCCCCAAGCAAATGGTTAGGTGGAAGCTGTAAACAAATCTCTTAAGACCATCCTACAACAAACAATCAACTCAGCCAAGTCAAATTGGCATTTGATGTTATACTCGGCATTATGGGCCTACCGAACGTCTGTTAATACTGCAACTGGTTTCTCACCTTTTCAACTCGTATACGGGTTGGAAGCAGTCTTGCCTATCGAATGTTAGATCCCATCCCTAAAGTTGGCAATACAATTGTTGCTAGACACTTCTCCACTTGAAGAACGGTTAGTATACCTTGAGCAGCGTCGTGATGCGGCCCTGGCCAACGAGGCTCACAAACATAAGGTCAAGTGTCAGTATGATAGGTCCATTCATCCTCATATTTTCTCTGAAGGCAACCTTGTCCTGGTCTATGACCAAGATAAGGACCCCTTGGGGGCGGGAAAATTCAAACCCATGTGGTTCGGATCTTTCATCATAAAAGAGGTTTTAAAAAAGGGCGCTTATCATCTGGTTGACTTTGAAGGGAATCCTTTGGCGGAGCCTATAAATGGGCTCTACCTCAAGAAGTATTACTCATAGGCAGGTCACCATGAGTAACTTTTTGTAACATATGTATAGTCTTTGTACTATTACTTTCTAGTTTCTTTTAGTATTATGGACATGTCATTGATGTTATCTTTCGTCACTGCGGTAGATATCAAGTGAATCTGAGATGTTCATTGGGTATGCAGATGGTTCTAGCCGACGCACTTGGAGGCTTGTCTTCCCAGCTTGGGTATTTTTTACACCTCGAGGCGAGTTATTATCTTCTGGAGGTATATGCTTAAATGACCACAAACAATGTCGCCAAGTATAGTGCAATTATTGAGTTTCTTTGTGACGCCTTGTCATTTGGTATCTCTCATCTCCAGGTATATCTCAGTTAAATAGAATCTTATGTGTTCATGATCCGACTTTACACCGACGATTCCTTAAGGTACGTCTCTTAGAACGAAACTTTGATTATATTACATATTTTCATGTTCCTAGGAGATTAAATCAAATTACAGATACTCTAGCTAATCAAATTTTAGATTGGCATCTTGCACACATATGAAAAGACATACACATAAACATGTAAATACATTTTTTGCAAAATTGATCCATAAGCCACAAAAAAACATAAAAATCCATATATAATATCATAAGTAACCAGAGTACACAGATGGAAGCAAGCGCCTCAAAAATATGACCAGTAACAAGTCAAGGGGCTTATGCCCTCAAAAAATATATACAAGTAGTGCTCGTGGCACGTGAAAAGTCTAAACAAAGATCAGGGCCGGTGGGTCCTATTGTACTGATCCACGACATTTGCTAAATGCTGAAATAATCATACCCACATCTGTGGTGCCCCCACTACATGAGGCTGCATGGATGGTGGAAGATCCTCAATCTCTTCCATAGGGACCATGCAAATGAGAGCAGTAAAGTTCCGCTCGACTCATCTCAACACCCTCTCAGCCTCCCCAGCTGGAAGATATCCTACTACTATTGGTCCCCAAGCGGTGGAAGGTGCAGCCCCTGGCCGAGGACGACGCTTGTTCCTCGCATAGTCAGCAGGTCACACTGGTCCCACATCTTCACACAACAAATGAATGTCCGTCACATACTTTGGTATATAAAAAAAATGATATATAACAAAAGCAACATAAAAATTACATATGCTTCACAAAAAATAAAAACAACTACAAAGATGGAGACTTACCCATCTCTCCTCGCTCATCACCAGGAGGTACTGGTATCTCAGGATCCCTCAAAAAATCAATCCCTGCATACAGGTAATCCTCGATAATTGGGATCTGTCGCTATAGCCAGGCAAAGAATCATCATCAAAGGACTCATTAGTCCTTCCACCACCCTGTCGTGGCATCAATACTGCCCATCTACACATAGCAGGAAGAGAGGCCGCATGTCCTCGTACCACTACTCGAGGACTAAAGCTCGGAACTCTCTCAAAGAAGAACGAGCACAGAACGGTCCCGAACCCAAAGTTCCTCTGTATCTGCAATCGACAATCTATCAACTGCATCTTCATACACTCTAACAATGTGTTGCTCCAATCGAATATTTGTGCATTTAAGCACTGGAATGCACAGTTCATCTATGCCCGGAACACCTAATGTAGAGCCGCAAAACCACTAATTCGCCCAATAAGAAACACTATCGCCTGTAGTGATAAGTCAGTAATCTTTCTTATGGGCACCTGTGAGCTTGAGCGATCTGTGTTAGCCGCACAGTAAAGACCTATCAATTCCACTATG
Source organism: Picea sitchensis (assembly GCA_010110895.2). NCBI lineage: Eukaryota > Viridiplantae > Streptophyta > Pinopsida > Pinales > Pinaceae > Picea > Picea sitchensis. The sequence goes on from SNQJ01S0076811.1 coordinate 33,556, forward strand.
TTATGCGGCCCCGAAGGAAAATCCTAGAAGTTGACTGGTTCCCCTCTCCGGGAGAGGCCAGTCAAAAAATAGATGTCCTCGGTCGTGGGCACTAGTGATTTCCCCTCTAACATGAATGCCTCTGCATGCAGATGCCAGTAGTCAACCAAGGCATTCAGTAGCCTAGGTTGTGCCCGCATAAAAGGACATAAAAAGAACTTGAGTAACCCACATTGCATCAAATCAGCCACAACATTGGGGTCTTCCCCGAGCAACTCACTAACCTCTTCATGCTCTCTTTCTCTCTAGTGGACATACATCCTGCAAAACACCAAGGTTCAAGAGGGTTAACCCTTGTTTTTTAATCTTTTTTCATTCAAAAAGGGGGTTCACGTGGGTTGTAATACTGACAATCGCATGTACACGCGTGCAGGGTTTACTTTGCCCGAATGTACACGCGGACTGTCCTGAGACAGCCCGCGTGGACCTAGGGCCGACCTTTTGAAGGTCGACGCCCCCCCAAAAAAATGAAACCTAAGGCAAAAAGAAAGACTTAAAATGCAAGATAAGAGAGTTTGTACTTACTTGGTCCAGACAGATGGTCGTTTTGTCCACTGTAGCTCCTGAAATCACCGCTTTTATCAAAAGGGGTTTTTTGGCTCCAGAGTCAATTTCCAAATCAACAATGGTGAAAATGAGCTGTCAGCTTCTATTTATAGACATTTTGGCCTCTTTTGTCACTTTTTTGGCCCCCTTTATCATGTTTTTCAAAAAAACAACTATTTAGAGTGATTCAGGAGTTGCATTGGGGGGGTATGATCGGGTCTCGGGAAAGTTTTTTGGAGTCTTGGGCAATTTTCGATGGTCCATGGAAAAAAAATTCGAGGATCAACTTGAACATGTAGGTTAGGTTTCTACCCTGACTTTTGTATCTCGTTGTCTTTTTCCTTTACCATAGGATCGATCCCATCACGTTGCGACACAGAAGCATCGTTGCTTCTTTAGAAGTGTCGTGAGTTGGTGGTAGAGCTTACTAGAACATTGATGCCCTAGGTAGATCCTGGTTGCATTATGGTGTCCATGCTATTTCTAATAATTCTAGGCTCGCGAGTCCTTGTTGTTTTTCCTAATTACAAGTTTGAGCCTCATTTGCATGATTCATTTTCACTCTTGACCTCACCCTTAGGACTCCCAAAAGATATAACGGATCTTCTTTTAAGCCCTTTTCATACCCTCTAAACATGAAAATATTGTTGAGAGATCTCGTGGCCTTTCACGCTTGTTAAACTGGAATTTGAAGTCACATCTGTCCGACAGTAGTTTACCCCTTTTTCAGTCTGGACGATCAACTGTACGAACAAAGGTATACTCTATGGAACTTCAGTTCTCTAGAAGAGTACTCTCAGGTATCATTTTAACCCTTTTTCGGGCCCGAGGGACTAAATTTACGAAAAAGGAACCCCCATAGAGTCCATAGTTAAGCTCTTTTCAGACTCCCTAAAATTGAAGAGATCATCGAGTGACCTTATTCTGTCACACTCGTTAAGCCGGTCCAGAAGAACATTCCTGACGAAGTCCATAGTTAATCTTTTTTCAGACTCCTTAAAAATGAAAAAATGGCCGAGTGATCTTGTCTTTATCACACTCGTTAAAATGGTTTTGAATAGACGTCTTGTCGGTGCTAGTTTACCCCTGTTTCGAACCGATTAGACTACCTTCAAAAAAGGTACCCCAATGGAGTCTCCTTTTACGTTTTTTCAGACTCTCTAAATATGAAAAACCACCGAGCTTACCTTCTTTGGGCTCGTTAAACTTACATCGAAGGACGTTACCATTGTGTGTTTTATTAATCGCATTTGCATAACCACGTCTTTCGCCTAATGTCGGCTCCATGTTGCTCTCAACTGAACCATCTGAAGCATGCCGCATACGCAAGCCCTATAGCACTTCGCCTCTGCGTCTTGACACCTTTGGCCCCTGGAGGATTTTTCCTGAGTGTCCTTTTCTTGCATATGTCCCTTTTCCCTGAGCATCCCTGTGTTTCGTGTGCTTGGAACTAATATGTTTGCGACACTCAATCCTCCTTTGTAACGTAACATTCTTTTATTCTTTTTTCCAAAATTATTGAAAAAGACAAAAAAAAATCAATATACCCCAAAAAGAGGAAGGGAAAAGTATTTTCTTTATTAGCAGTATAATGAGTCGCCCTTGGATAAAGCACATCTGTCTGTTTGTTCATCAAACCCTGGGATGTAATACGACCTTAGGAAGTTGTTCTCGCTACATAGAGTTGTGTCCTCTTCCATTTGTTTATTCTTCCAAACATATGGAGAGTTTGCATTGCCTCCTGCCTCGTAAACTTATGTTAATGCCATGCAGTCTGAGTCTCATCATTTGTCGTGTTATTGTCCAAGGAAAGTTTGTCACCAAGTCTGAGTCGGCCCCTCTACAGTTTGTCTCTTGCCCTCATACCCGGCCATCCTGAATATCCAATCAAGTCCTTGTTCAGAATCAATGAAGCCTTCACTGTGATAATCAATATTATCTATTCCATGACTGACGAGTCGTTGAAGACCTCTGGGTAGTGAAGTCGTACACTCATATTACACTCCTACCCAAGTTTTGAAGATTTTTTGAAGTTGTTGCTCGAGCTCTGAAGATCTCATCTCCAGCCATCAGGCTGTATTAGCTTCTAGAAGATGGATAGTCTATATGTATATCTTTTTTATTTCGAGATGTAGTTCCGCTATGTATTGTTCGTGGCTACACTTTATATAATTATTTGACATGGATATACAGTGTATTTGATTGGTAGCCATGATTCTATTTTATCCTGAGCATGGGTATTCCTGCCTCAGTGAGACAATTTTTATTTTGCAGACGACACCTCCCGGTTCCTGGTCCCTGGGCTCACTTGTTCGACACATCAGGAAAGATTGGTAATGTATTTCGGCCATCAGATGCTCTTCTGACCTCACACATTAGGGGGCATCTTTTATAACCCTAATTTGCACCAGACATGCTTACCTGGCATTAGGCCATCTCAGATTCTCTTTTTTCCAAAGCACTGTTGAACAACTCTTCTTAAAAACCTCTTTTATAAAGACCCACGAGCCCTACTCCATTACTACACGCGTGTACATGCTAGCTGACCCAAAACAACCTGCATGTACTTACAAAAGCATGAAAAAAGGAAATTTGTCGATGGAACACACAGCTTTGGGTGAGTTAACTAAAACTTCCAGCCATGCATGGTCGAGGATTCGTCCAAATACCTAGCTTCTTCTAGCCTATAAAAGAAGGGTTAGGGGTCCCATTTGGAAGAGGAAAAATAATAGTAAAGAAACTCTACCCAATTGCACGTTCTCATTGTCCCAACCCTTTAGCCATCCTTGTGCAAAGAGAGATACAGAGGAAAGAAGTTGGAGGACATTTGAAGAGGAGCCTGGGATCAGGTTCGCGGAGCGATGGCCGGTCTCGACATTGTAAGTTGATTCATTAAATTTAATAAAGAAATGCTTTTCCCATTCCACTATATGAGTTCTGCATAGTTTATTGAATATATGTTTGAATCTCTAACCCATTAATCTATAGGTAAAATGCATGTAAAGTTTGTGGCTTTTTTTGTATGCAGGTCAACCTTGGGAGGAGAGTTGCTAACAAGCGATCAAGCGTGAAGAAGGATCGACATCGAACGCCCGGAACAAGGTATGTTCGTCTAACCATGTATTTGCTTAAAATAAATGGGGATTAGGTCTGGGACGATGGTAGAAAGTAGGATTCTTTCGGTCTTATCTGCATTCATAATATAACCCTAAATGCTACTCCGTAGGGGGATTTCCCACCATAACACCTGGTCCGTCTAGGTTCTCTTCATTCTACGTTTCTGTCATGTTATTGGCTGTGATTTCTTGAGGCCTCTTGGATTTTACTACCTTCATTTGGGTTTATACACGGCTCCTTATTTGGTACATCCTTTGTGGTTTTTTACTTTGGGCCAATTCTGGCTACTAACACTTCTCTCAATTCTCCCAAGTACTGGGCATGTGCTTTCAACACCTACAAAATGTAATTTGGTTCTCTATGAATGAACAGAATTACGATTTTTTCTGAGGAAAAAAAATATAATAAGATATATGTTTGCACAAGGGCAGACCCAAGGTTCAATGCTCAAGAGTGCACCAACAAAACCCTAACTACCCACCCTTTCGGCAACACCTGCGAAACAAATGAAGTCTCACCTGAGGTAGAGGCAGGGGTGGTTGCAGGACTCATATGTCTGCAACCTTAGTTGGGACATAGATCTGTGATTATAACACCTTAACAGAGCACTTAGAAGTTATAGATCATTAGTATTCATCCTTAATTTATAGCATAGGTAAAACCTAACAATAGATCAACGTAGTATTCACCCAGATCTAGTATATTTGAGCACTAAGCACATTCACATAAGTTAGATCTAGCATTCATTCATATTATTCAGTACTAAGCTATCATATCATATTCATCTAAGCATACATCAGTGCACTAAGCATTAATCATATGAAAACAACCATATTGCACAAAGCAACCATAACACAGGATATACGTGGCTCAGCCCCAGCTTGGGGCTACGTCCACCAACTCTTCTTTTATTTTATTGTCTTCTATCAATCTTCTACATGCACATAGACATGAGATCTTACTCTGCATAGGATAGGAGATTTGTGCACACTTCGCTAGATCCTCCTTCCTCGAGCTAGGTTATAGCACAAAGCCTTTACACGGTCTCTTATAGTCACTTGTGCTTAGCCTTTCAAGTCTCACATAGCATGCACAAAGCATGTACAACTATCACTTGCACTTAGCACTTAGCATCACACACTTGTGTGCCCTTTACTTACATCACCTAGTTTTTTGTTTATACATTACAAAATGGGCCTAAACATGGGTAAACCCATGGGCCGACATCCCCATACCCGTTACATAATCCAAAAACCCAAAAATCCCTAAACAAGACGTTGAAATCTTGCGATCTCCGCCTTCAACGACCTATCGAAGACCCAAAATAGGTCTAAAGTGACCAAGGATCTCCAAAACTTGGTCAAGGGCCAACAGGTCCCCAACACTCACCTATGAATCGTCTCGAGTCACTCTGATCTGGGTAGCTCTGCCTCAAAATCCTCGAGCCTAGCTCGAGCTTCTTCAACTTGCTAATGCGCCAAGGCCTCCTTCTCGATGAACTCATGAAGAACTGCCTCATTCATCGGTCCCTCTAAGCGTTGCTCAACTGTAGTGACTACTTGTTCCAGGTTCGTTCCTTGTCCTTCAATCTCTCTGAATATTTGGCAAGATGCATCCTGAACTGGCTGGAGCCTATGAGTCACTTCCATGGCTTTTCTTTTTATGGTGTGAACCTGTTGTAGAATAGTATGTTGTTCCTGGGATTGTTTGATTCTCTCAACTGCTAACAACAGCTTCATCTGTGCCTGTACTTTCATTGCTTGTTTCTTTGCCTCCTGGAGCTGTGACTCCAGTGTCTTCAGTTCAAGATCCTCATTGAGTTGCTCATAAGTCTTCCCGCTGCGATCACTTAGTTGTTTACATTCCATGGAAAAGGCCTTGATTCTCTCAACTGCGCTGTGAGCAGTTGCTTCTCTTTGATCCTGCACATCCTGTGGAGTGCTTGGCATTGTTCGTAGCTCTAGGTCTGTGATTCTCTGTTGAAGTTGTTGGATAGATTCCATACGATGTGCTAGTTTATGATCTACTGGTTCTTCCTTCTTTTGCTCTAATCCCATCACAGAGTGAAGTGCTCTGCTGACTACTTCTTTTACTCCGATCTGCTCCACAAGCAGTTGTTATTTCTCTTGATGGATCTGTGTCTTTTCCTCTTCAAAATTTGCTTGGAGGGAAGCCTTCTTTTGTTGCACAACCCTTCGATTCTCTATTAATTCCTCTTGTGCTAGCTTCAGGGCCACTGTGGCCCGTTCCATTTCTTCCTGTGTGCGATGAAGGTGAGCTTCGGTCACATCGGCTAGTCTCCAAAGTTGGGTGGGCTCATCTCCCAACTATGGTTCTTCTGATGGCGAGGGCACAGTGGACACTGCGTTGCTGGAGTGAAGGGCTTGTTGTACCCCTCATAGTTCTGCTTCAATTTTTCCATACATGGTCTCTTGCTTAGCTTCATTTCTCTACACAAGATCTTCCAAAGCGTCTGATATAGCTGCAATGATCAAGTCGAAGTCATCGAGCGTGAGCACAATCTTCATCATGGTCTTACTAGCTCTGGATTTCTTTCGTGATGTCTGTTTCATGGGAGAAACCTTTATTTTCTTAGATGGATCAGACTCCTCAACGAGATCCCTAGGCAGTGTTACTTTTCCTTTCTTCTATTGATCATATTTTCCATTGGTATCTTCTTTATCTACTTCGTCGTCACCTCCTCATCCCAATGATTCTTAAGCGGTTTCTTCTAAGGCACTGCTCAAATGTTGGACCTCTTTTGTCTTCTTCCTTTTGCTAGTTTCAGGTGTATCATGTGCTTTGCGAGTGGTCTCCGAGCTTCTAATTTTCTCAGGGTCGGACAATTATGCGGGGTCAGTAGGGATCAGGATCTTTGTAGGCCAGTCCTTGGTTATCTCTTCTAGGTCTTCCTCTGTGAGCTTATAGTATGACTGGAGCTCTTATTTACTCTCATTTGCATGCGCAATGATGTAGATAAAGTGTTGGTCTACGCAAAACTTCATAAGGGGTCTAAACCGGTGTAGAGTGTTCGATGTCATACGAGGGACAACATCGATAACCCTCTTTAACTGAAGATAGAAAGTTTGGAATACTGCATTCGATTGCCATTGTTTTCCCATATTTCTTGAACACCAGAGCATGGTTAACTTCCCAGCGAGTGGCTCGAATGGCTCAATATCAGAGAAGGTTGCACCTTCCGGCATCTCCCAAGATATAAATGTGATGAGGATCAGGAGCCAGGTAAAGTGGAACTCGTAGCCCTAATCCTGAGCTTCACGAAAATCCACTTCCAATTGATTGACTAAACTTCACCCAGCTAATCTGTAGTCCTTCCACGCATTTCCCAGCGAGTTCGACAATGAACCCTGTGACCTGCGTAGGTCTGTTCTTTCTTACTAGATTTCCTTCTATCAGCTGGCAGGCCAGGCGCATTCACCATTCTAGATGGAAGCTACCTTGTAGCCTCGCGTTCCCATTTCTACATCATCATATGTGTCTTTGATCTTCTGTGTCAGTGTGCGGTCTGCAGCATTCCCAAGGTAGAAGTCTTGTGGGTCGAGTCCCTGCATGCTCAATCTAGTGATCCTGTGGATCAACACCGAATCGACAGTGATGCATCTATATAGCCACAGATAGCTACCATGGAAGCACAACAGCAGGATCTTTATGCACTCATTATCCTCCTGGTTCCTTCCAAAGTGTGGTATCTTCATTACGTTTAGGACAGTGGACTGCGTGAGGTCCATAGTCCATGGTTGGGGGATTATCCTTGACCTTTTCCCCTTCGTCCTAGTCAAATACCTGTAAGGAGCGAGCATGTTGTAGTTCTTGCGATCCCCTAGGTTGAAGTCACTAAATTTTAATGTCATGATCTTATCCAGTTGCGTTCGAACTGCATGTATCCCCTTCCGAAGATACGCAATGACCAAAGTGTAATCGAATTATCTGGGGACATTCTCACGACTCACTGCGCCGGCCATCGGCAGGATGTAGTCATGATTAACTTCTCATTCACCAAGTCATCTCGATGCTTGGTTCTTTTCTTGGTTGCAACTCGGGATGGTCCAGATCTGCGAGTAGTCGACGGGGAGGCTTGCACTCCTCGCATCGATGAAGCTTGAACTTCTATGGACATTACTTTTTCAGCCATTAAATCGATTAGAACTTCTTCAACTGACTTCTCTACGATGTTGAGTTCGTCCCACATGCATGCTCACGATTGGATAACTCAGGTTGATAAATGAATTCTCAATGCAATAGAACAGGTGTCGATCTTAGTAAACACAACGCGGTAGAAATGAGTTCTCTTGTTGGCTCAGATACAATTCGCAAAAGTGTTCTCGGTGCAACAGTCGACGGACTAAGTAGACAATGAGGTAACCGATTTCTCCAATGGGCGAGAAGCCTTCATCAATGAATTTGTTTCTGTTACGGTGCTATCCCAATAGTCCGATGGAAAGATTTCTGGTCATAACTTATGTTCTAACTGTTCAGGAGCATCGGCCTAATGGTCATAAGGCCTCCAACAGTTATATTTCTCCGTCATGGCGAAGTGCCATGTTGCATTGTTCTGATATCCCGACGAAGTTCCAGTTTTGCAAACCTTCCTTCTGCAAAGTCCCCTTTGGAACATTCTGCAACTTTTCTCTCTTCTTACTGAGCTTTCTAGCCTTCTTCCCTATGGTTTTTTTCTCGATATTTCTCTTTCCATTATGATTCTTATCTCCTTTTGGCATAGTAAATTCGCGTTGTTGAGATTCTTTCATAAGGTTAGAGAATAATACTTCTTATTTGTCTAGGGTAAGTACTCCACTCTTCTGTGAGTCTTCTTGAGTTCTTTCAACTTCAACATCCAAGTTTTTGTTCTCCTGTTCTGCAATCAAGTGTGTTATCCTCCTAGTCATGAAATCTTTTAATTCTTTCTTCTTTTGTTCTAAGACTTCCTCTTCTTTTATTTTGGCCTAATCCTTCTCAATCCAAGTTTTTCCTAGTAATATAGTAAATGGGGCGTTGCTCTCAATGAATTTAACAACCTCAAAATCTTCCTCTGTCGAAGTTCCATGAGCACTCATAGATATCTGGGTGAGTCTTCCACATAGGGTTATTATCTTTCCTCTGAATAATCATATTCCTCCCAATGAAGGATTCATAAAAGGCTTTCCTCAAATTTCCCAGGTTCTTTCTGTCATAATATTCACATGTGTTTCCTCATCCAGAACACAGTCAATGTTGAAATCTCCTATTCTTGTTTCTATGCACTCTTTCTTTTTGAAGATCTCTGATAAGTTGATATTTCTGTGATCATTCAGGGTTTCTTTCATTTGTAGCAATACATTCTCTAATTCTTTCTGGGGTTCTTCCATGGTCTTAGTTTCTTGATCTTCCTTAGGGTTTTCTTGTCTCATATTCAATCTTTCAACCTTAGCAATCATTCTAGGGAAATCCAAAACTTCATGGTCCATAGATTTACAACAAATACAACTAGGACTTCTACCAAGGCATTCCTTAGCAAGATGTCCCGATCTTCTGCAACTATAACAAAGGGTTAATCCTCTTTTTATTTTAAATGATCCCCAACCTTTCATGTACTATGCACTAGGATCATAGTGGCTAACCTGCAAAAAATTCTTTCTAGGATCCTCCATCCATTTGTTAGTCCAAACATTCTTTCTCTGCATAGGAATAACATATCTTTCATCATTTCTATCATATCTACTCATATCAAATCTTCTTTCTTCTAGTTGTGCCCTAGTTTTTAAGCTAGGACAAAATTTATCAAACATACCTAGATCCATACTTTTGAAACAAAAATTTTCACTTATCTTACCTTCAACAAAGCATAAAGCTTTCAGATCTAAAAAATTTCACTACTCTTACCTTTTAATAGCACAAAGATTCACGATCTTACCTTTTTTCTTCAGATTTGACTTCTCTTCTTAGCACAAAGCTTTGCAGTTCAAGTAGAATATTGCACCCTAGGGCAACAGATCTACGCACAGAGATTTCTTTCTTTTCTTCAATTCCCAACAATCACAGTTTCAGGTCCCAGCAACGGAACCATTTGTTGGCACAAGGGCAGACCCAGGGTTCAACGCTCAAGAGTGCACCAACAAAACCCTAACTATCGACATATGAAGTCTCACCCGAGGTAGAGGAAGGGGTGGTTGCAGGACTCAGATGTCTACAACCTTAGATGGGACACAGATCTGTGATTATAATAGCTTAATAGAGCACTTAGTAGTTATAGATCATTAGTATTCATCCTTAATTTACAGCGCAGGTAAAACCTAACAATAGATCAATGCATTATTCACCTAGATCTAGTATATTTGAGCACTAAGCACATTAACATAAGTTAGATCTAGAATTCATTCATATTATTTTTCACTAAGCTATCATATCAGATTCATCTAAGCATACATCAGTGCACTAAGCATTAATCATATGAAAACAACCATACTGCACAAAGCAACCATAACACAGGATATACGTGGTTCACCCCCAACCTGGGGTTATGTACACAAACTCTTCTTCTATTTTATTGTCTTCTATCAATCTTCTACATGCACAAAGCCACGATATCTTACTCTACACAGGATAGGATATCTTTGCACACTTCGCTAGATCCTCCTTCCCCGAGATAGGTTACAGCACAAAGCCTTTACACAGTCTCTTACAGTCACTTGTACTTAGCCTTGCAAGTCTCACACATCATGCACAAAGCATGTAAAACTATCACTTGCACTTAGAACTTAGCATCAAGCACTTATGTTCCCTTTACTTACATCGCCTAGCTTTCTATTTGTACATTACAAAATGGGCCTAAACATGGGTAAACCCATGGGCCGACATCCCCATACCCGCTACATAAGCCCAAAACCCAAAAATCCCTAAACAAGAGGTTGAGATCCCATGATCTCCCCTTCGACTTGTGCTCTGCCTTTGACAATCTATAGAAGTCCCAAAATAGGTCAAAAGTGACCAAGGATCTCCAAAACTTGGTCAAGGGACAACACTATAATAAATATATTCTCCAATAAGTTAGCCACATTCCGATTTGTATTATAATATAATACTTATTGACCTTTTCCAATTTACACATTCATTATATTATTTCATTATACTTATTAATTCCTATTATGTTATGACTATATTATATAT